>JAAFCE010009127.1:836659-859558 GCA_013389805.1 Trigoniulus corallinus
ATTCTCTATGTGAATAACAGAGGATTTAACATTAGTCCCTTCCTTGAACTATTTGCAGATGACACATGTACTGCCCAGGTGGTAGATGAGGGGTTATCATCCTGTACACAATTACAACAGGATCACAATAAGATATACAATTGGTGTGTAAAATAGGATCTGCCATTGAATCTGAAAAAGTGTAAAATTCTTACAATATCCAGATCTAGGGAGCTACTTGACTTTGATTACTATATAGGAGGAGTGAGGGTTGACAGAGTTGGCACCCATAAGCATCTTGGAAAAATTTTAAATATCCAAGGTGCCTGGAAAGATCAAATAGATAAATTGGTTGGGAGGGCTGGTCAATTCCTCCGTCTGATTAGTAGGGTCCTTCGGGACAACACTAGGGAGGTGAGGGAAACAGCATATATTTCAATGGTTAGATTAATTATGGAGTATGGTTGTTCAATTGGGTTTCCCTTCAGGCAGGAATTATCTAGGGAAATTGAAAAGATGCAGAAGAGGGCAGCAAGAATTGTTTTCCACAGGTTTTCTCACAGGGATAGTGCCTCTGACATGATCAGGGAATTAGGTTGGGAAACACTAAGACAGTGGTGAACATTTCACAGCATAAGTCTGTCTATCAGACTGCTGCTGGGGTGTGATGGACCTCTGGTGGGATGTGTGTCTCCTGCTAAGTAAAAAGGAAGAAAGGATCATTTGTATAAATTGAAGGAGATTAGGCACAGACAGACACCTATTACTCGTATTTCTTACTAATAACCATTCGACAATGGAATAGCCTTGGAAAGGATATGGTGAAGGGCCTAATAAAAAGCCATCCTACCATTTCTAGTGTTGTAGAGGGATTACAGGACTTTAAGCCTAGGGTTTTGGGAGCTTTTTTGAAATATATATGTAATATTGAGAGTTGGTCTCTCCACTGCCATATTGGCCAAATAAGGCTGCTTGCCATGTCGAATTAGAATTTGAATTAGAAATGAGGTTCTTCAATCATGTGCAAAACGGAATGGCTGTAGGTTTAATAAAAATTGAGACACCCTAAAAAGAAAAAACGGTGTCATTTACATTGAAATAAATAGTAAAACCCACATTGTGCGATATTTTCTCTCCTATAACACATAGAACTGTAAATTTTTGCTGAAATGTAGGTAATGAGGTACATCTACCATGTGCAACATGGTATGGCTGCAGCTTTAATAGAAATTGAGATATAGTGAAAAGGAAAATGGAGTGTTTGCATTGAAATCCATGGGAAAACACACTGTGTGATATTTTCTTTCTAATCCTTAATATAATCATAACTTTTATCGAGAATTTAAGAAACCTGGTGCTCCAAACATGTGCAACACGGCATGGCTGTATCTTTAACAGAAATTGAGATATAGCAAAATTAAAAATTTAGTTTTTCCTTGGAAATCAATTGCAAAACTTGATTTGTGCTATACTTTCCCTCCTATACAACATAGAACGTTAAATTTTTGAAAAATGTAGCAAGTGAGGAACTCCAATCATTTGCAAAAGGCATGGCTGTAGCTTTAATAGAAATTGAGATATAGCAAAAGGAAACATGAATTTTTTACATTGAAATCAATGGGAAAATACACTTTAAGCGATTATTTTCTCTCCTGTACAACATATAACTGCAAATTTTTGCAAAAATTAAGGGAATGAGTTACTCCTACCATGTGCAAAACGGCATAGCTGTAGCTTTAATGGAAATTGATATATAGCAGAAAGAAATTAATCGGAAAACACACTTTGTGTAGTTTTTTTCTCTCCTATACATAATAGAACAATAAATTATTTGCCAGAATGTTGGGAATGTGGTACTCCAATCATGTCTAAAACGGCATGCCTGTAAATTTAAAAGATATTGAGAAATAAAAAAATGAGGTTTTTTAATTGAAATACATAGGAAAACACACCTTGTGCATTTTCTCTCCTATACGTAATATAACGTTAAATTTTTGCCAGAATGTAAGGTTTGTTGTACTACAATCATTTGCAAAATGGCACTGCTCAATCTTTAATAGAAATTCTTGTATAGCAAAAGGAAATAGGCAGTTTTTCCATCAATGAGAAAACACACTTTGTGCGATATTTTCTCTCCTATAAATCATACTAGTGTAAATTTTTACCTGAATTTAGCGAATGTAATACTCCAATCATGAGAAAAAACGCATGGCTGTAGCTATAATAGAAATTAAGATATAGGCAAATCAACAATTGATTATTTCCATTGAAATCAATAGGTTAACACACTTTGAATGACATTTTCTCTGCTATTCAGAGTAGCAAATTCAGATGTAGCAAAATAAAAAAATGAATTTTCTTCTTTGAAATCAATGGAAAAACACACTTTGTGCGTTTTTTCCTGTACATGAGAGAACTGTAAATTTTTTCCAGATTGTAGGGAATGTAATACTCCACTCATTCAACATGCCACAGCTGTAGCTATCTTAATAACGGTTTTTCTATGCAATACATTGGAAAGCAATCTATGTGTGGTATTTTTCTCCTATATATAATAGAACTGTAAGTTGTAGCAACAATATAGGGAATGTGATCCTCCAATCATGTGCAAAACGGCATAGTTGTAGCTTAAATAGAAATTCAGATATAGCAAAAAGAAAAATCGAGATTTTCTATTGAAATCAATAGGAAAAATACTTTGTTCGTTTTCTTACTAATACATAATAGAACCATAAATTTTTACAGAATGTAGGGGATGTTTTCCTCTAATCATGTGCAAAATGGCCTGGCTATGCCTTTAACAGAAATTGAGATATAGCAAAAACAAAAATGAAGCTTTTCAATTGAAGTCAAACGGAAAACACATTAAGTGATTGCTCTCCTATACAGAATGCAATGTATGTGGTACACCTATGTTGTGCAAAATAGCATTGTTGTAGCTTTATCAGAAATTGAGATATAGCAGAAAGAAAAATCGAGATTTTCCATTGAAATCAATAGGAAAACACATTTTGTTCGTTTTCTCTCATATATATATCGTAGAACTGTAAATTTTTGCCAAAATGTAGGGAATGTGGTACACCAATCATGTTCAAAATGGTATGGCTGTAGACTTAATAGAAATTATGATATAGCAAAATAGAAAAATGAAGTTTTTCTTTGAAATAAATGCAAACACACTTTGCATGACATTTTTCCTGCTATACCTCACAGAACTTTAAAGTTTGACCAAAAGGTGGGGAATTCGGTAATCCAATCATGTGCAAAACGGCATGGCGGTTGCTTTAATAGAAATTGAGATATAGCAAAAAGAAAAATGGAGTTTTTACATTTAAATCAATGGGAAAACACACTTTGTGCGATATTTTATCTCCTGTATATCATAGAAAGGTGAATTTTTGCAAGAATGTAAGGAATGTGGTTTTCCAAGTAGGGGCAAAATGGCATTGATGTATCTTTATTGAAAATTGAGATATTACAAAAAGAAAAATGGAGTTTTTCTATTGAAATCAATGGGGAAATACAATTTGTATGATGTTTTCTGAACTATACAACAAAAAAGTGTAAATTTTTGCCAGAATGTAAGGAATGTGTTACTGCAATCATATCCAAAATTACATAGCTGATGCATTAATAGAAATTTAGAAATAGCAGAAAGACAAATGGAGTTTTTCCATTGTAATCAATTAGAAAACACATTTCCTATAGATCATAGAATTGTAAATTTTTTCCACAATATAGGTAATGTAGCACTCCAATCATGCACAAAACAGCATGGATGTAGCTTAAAAAGTAATTGAGATATAGCAAAAAGAAGAATGAAGTATGTCCATTGAAATCAATAGGAAAATTCACTTTGTGGATTTTTTCTCCTTTACATGATGTAACTGTAAATTTTGGCAAGAATGTAGGGAATGTGGTACACCAATCAAGTGCAAAACGGCAGGGCAGTATCTTTAATAGAAATTGAGATGTAGGAAAGAGAATAACGTTGCTTTTCCATTAAAATCAATTGGAAAACACACTTTGTGGGATTCTTTCTCTCCTGTAAATCAATGAAATGTAAATTTTTGCCAGAGTGTACTGTATGTTGTACATTAATCATATGCAAAACAGAATTGCTGTAGCTTTAACAGAAATTGAGCAATAGCAAAAAAAATGAAGTTTTCCATTGAATTCAATGGGAAAACACACTCTGTGGAATTTCTCTCCAAAATACATGATAGAACTGTAAATTTTGGCCAGAATGTAGGGAATGTGCCAATGTAAACATGTGCAAAACGGCATTGCTGTCCCTTTAACAGAAAGTGAGCAATTGCAAAAAGAAAAAAAAATTAGTTTTTCCATTACACTAATGGGAAACAACACTGTGTGCGTTTTCTCTCCTACAAATTATAGAACTGTAAATTTTGGACTTAATGTAGGGAATGTGGTACAGCAATCATATGCAAAATGGCAAAAATGGAGTTTTTTTCTTTAAAAATAATGGGAAACACACTTAGTGCAATGTTTTCTCTCCTACACATTACAGAATTGTAAATTTTTGCAACAGTGTATGGAATTTGGTAATTTAATAATCTGCTAAACGGCATAGCAGCAGGTTTAATAGAAATTGAGGTCTATTAAAATGAAAAATTGAGTTTTTCCATTGAAATCAATGGGAAAATCCGCTTTGTGCAATATTTTTCTCCTATACATCATAGAACTGTAAATTTATTCTACAATGTAGGGAATGTAATACTCCAATGATGTGCAAAACGCCATTGCGATTTGCAAAAAAAAATTAAGTTTTTCCATTAAAGTCAATGAAAAATCCCACTTTGTTCGCTATCTCTCCTGTATAACATAGAACTGTAAATCTTGGCCAGAATGTAGGGAATGTGGTACTCCAATCATGTGCAAAGACGTGCAGCTGTAGCTATAATAGGATTAGAGATATAGGGAAATGAAAAATGGAGTTTATCCATTGAAATCAATAGAAAAGCATTCTTTGAGCGATATTTTCTCTTCTATACATTATAGAACTGTTAATTTTTTGCCACGATGTAGGAAATTTGGTATTCCAATAATGTAAAAAACGGCATGGCTGTAGCATTAATAGAAATTCAGATATAGCAAAAGGAAAAATGAAATTTTTCAAATGAAATCAATAAGAAAACACATTTTGTGAGATATTTTCTCTCCTATACATAATAGAACCATAAATCTTTGCCAGAATGTTGGGAATGTAATACTTCAATTATGTGCGAAGTGGCATGGCTGCAGCTTTAATAGAAATTGAGATATTGCAAAAAGGTAAATTAAATTTTTTGATTTACATCAATGGAAAAACACACTTTGAGAGATATTTTATCTCTTTTACATCATTTTTGTCAGAACATAGGGAATGTGGTACTCCAATCATGTTCAAAATGACATGGCTGTAGGAGTAACAGAAAATGAGATATAGAAGAAAGAAAAATGATGTGTTTCCATTGGAATAAATTTCAAAACACACGATGTGCAATATTTTCTCTCCTAAATTCAGTAGAACTGTAAATGTTTGCCAGAATTTAGGGAATGTGGTACTCCAATCATGTTCAAAATGGCATGGCTGTAGCTGTAACTGAAATTGAGATATAGAAGAATGAAAAATGAAGTTTTTTTATTGAAATCAATGGCAAAACACACGCTGTGCGTTTTCTCTGGTATACATGATAGAACTGTAAATTTTTGCCAGAATGTAGGGAATATAGCACTTAATCATGTGCAAAACCGCATAGCTGTAACTTTAATAGAAATTGAGATATTGCAAAAAGAAAAGTGAAGTTTTTCCATTGAAATCATTGGGAAAAGATACTTTCGGCAATACTTTCTCTCCTATACATCATTGAAATGTAAATTCTTGCCGGAATGTAGGGAATGTGGTACTCCAATGATTTGTAAATTGGCATGGATGTACCTTTAATAGAAATTCAGATATTGCAAAAGGAGAAATGAAGTTTTTCCATTGAAATCAATTGGATAACTTACTTTGTGAGATATTTCTCTTCTATGCATGATAGAACCATTCATTTTCGCAAGAATGTTGGGAATATGGTAATCCAAAATGGTGCAAAACGGCATGGCTGTAGCATTAATATAAATTGAGATATAATAAAAAGAAAAATGGAATTTTTCTATTGAAATCAATGGGAAAACACACTTTGTGCGATATTTTTCTTTCCTACACGTTATAAAACTGAAAAATTTTGCTGCAATGTAGGTTATGTGGTACTCTGATCAAGTGCAAAACGACAGGGTTGAGATATTGCAAAAGAAAAAATAAAGTTTTTCCATTGAAAGCATTGAGAAAACACACTTTGATCAATGATATCACTTCTATATACAATAGAAATCTAAATTTTTGCCAGAATGTTGGTAATGTGGTACTGCAAGAATGTGCAAAACGGCATGGCTGAAGCTTTAATAGAAATTGAGCTATAACAAAAACAAAAATGAAGTTTTTCCATCAAAATCAATGGAAAAAATCACTTTGTGCTATACATCATAGAACTGTAATTTTTTGTGGTACTTCAATTATGTGGTACTGTAATTTTTTGTGGTACTTCAATTATGTGGTACTGTAATTTTGTGGTACTTCAATTATGTGCAAAACAGCATGGCTGTAGCTTTAATAGAAATTAAGATATAGCAAAAAGAAAAATGATGTTTTTTTTTAATGATATCAATAGGAAAACACACTTTGGGTGATATATTCTCTCCTATACATCATAAAAATGTATATTTTTGGCAGAATGTAGGGAATGGAATATTCCAATCATCTGTAAAACGGCATGGCTATAGCTTTAATAGAAATTGAGTTATTGCAAAAAGGAAAAATGAAGTTTTCCCTTTGACATCAATTGGAAAACACGCTTATGTGTGATTTCTGTCCTATACATGATTGAACTGTAAATTTTTACCAGAATGTAGCAAATGCAGTACTCAAACCATGTGCAATATGGCATGGCTGTAGGTTTAATAGAAATTGAGAAGCAACAAATTGAAAAATGGAGTTTTTCCATTGAAATCAATGGAAAATCACACTTTTTGTGATTTTCTTCTCCTATTCATCATAGAACTGTAAACTTTTGATAGAATGTATGGAATGTGGTACTCCAATCATTTGCAAATTGACATGGCTGTAGCTTTAATAGAAATTGACATATTTTCCATTGAAATTATTTGGAAAAACACTTTGCACCTTATTTTCTCTCCTATACATCATATCATCATCATCATCATCAGCATCTCACCCTTCTCCCACCTGAGGCAGGGTTGTGTCTGCAGGTTCTAATTCTCCACTCCTGCCTATCTTCACCAAGTCCCCGCCCACCCCAAGCGCCTCCATGTCCCTCTGCACAACCTGCCTTTACATCCTTTTTGGTCGCCCTCTACCTCTGGTCCCTCCAGTCACCTGCAGTCCCACAATGGACCTGATAAGCTCCTCCTCTTCCCTCATCATCACTTGCCCATACCACCGAAACCGGTTCCCTCTCATCTGTTCTGCAATGTCTCCCACCCCCAAGCCTACTCTAAAGTACTAATTTCTAATTCTGTCATCTCATTATACCCCACTTATGTAGCTCAGCATTTGCATCTTGGCCACTTGCATTTCCCTTTCATGGTTCTTCCTAACTGCCCAGCACTCCGAGCCATATAGCATCGCTGGCCTAATGACGGTTCTTTACACTTTACCCTTCTACTAAAATGGGACCTGGTGGTCACATTGGACGCCACTCGCCTGTCTCCACTTCTGCCATGCTGCAATGATTCTATGGGTCACGTCAGAATCTATTTCTCCATTGCACTGAAAAACTGATCCTAAATAACGACACTCTTGCACCACTGGAATCGCCTCTCCTCTGCAACAAATCTTACCTCCTTGTCCCTGACCACTTAAAGCTAGATACTCAGTCCAATAAAAGCTAGGTACTCAGTCTTCCTAACGTTTACCTTCAGACCCCCTCTTTCCATAGCTGTCTTAATGTCTTGTAGGCTTTTTTGTGCATCCTCTTTGGGCTCCTCTAGCCTTCATATATCATTGGCAAATACCAGGCACTGAGGGGTCCATTCTTGTACTCCTGTCAGCATCTCATCCATTACTAGAGTGAATAGATATGGGCTAAGTGCAGACTCTTGATGCACACCCACTTGCACGTTGAAGCTTGCAGTGTTACCCAATGCTGTCCTCAGCCTAGTGATGCAACCATCATACATATCCTGCACTATCCTAATGTGGCCTTCATCAATACCTTTCTTTCTTAGAACATTTCATACTACCTGTTTAGGGAGACTATCATATGCCTTCTCTTGGTCAATGAATATTGCATGAAGGTTCTTTTTTGCTGCTCTATGCTTCTCTATCATCTGTCATAGAATAAAGATTGGTTTCATTGTAGACCTACCAGGCATAATCCCAAATTGATTTCCCTGGGCACTAGTTTGTTTTCTGGGGCGACACTCTATTACTTGCTCCCCTTGCTTCATAGAATGGCTCATTAGCTTTATGCCTCTATAGTTTCCACAGTCCTGGACACCACTTTTGCCCTTGAACATTGGAACTATACAACTCTCTCACCATGCAGAAGATATTCTATCCCCATTTGCTAACTTTTTAAAATGCTTCCCTACCACTGTTATTCTTGTGGTCTCTGCAGTGTGCCAAATATCAATATGGATCTTATCTGGGCCTACTGCTTTGTAACTGTTCATTTTTTGAAGCGCTGTGACTATTTCCTCCTTCCTCACCCTGTCCGCTAGTAACGGAGTGATGGGGTGGATGTCTATGCCCGCTGTGCAGTTGGCAGCATTTAAGAGGGTGTGGTAGTATTCCTCCCACCTTTTGAGTACCTCTGCTGGTTGGAACAGAATTCTACCATTGGCATCCTTGACCGTTATAGCCCTGGTAACACCCGTACTACTCTTATCCCTGGTCTTAGCTAGTCAAAAAACTGCCTTCTCTCCTGTGCTTGTCCCCAGCTTTTCATATATTGCCTCATACTTCTGGTACTTGGCCAGGGCGATGGTCCACCTGGCGTTTTTCCTTGCCTTAACATAGTCCATCTTTGAGTCCTGATCCCCTAACCCCTGATCCCTAACCCCTGATCCCCTAATCCCTGAACCCCTGCTTCCACCTCCTCTTTCCGCCACCATGTTTGCCTACCCTGATAAGTGCCTTCTACTCTACCCCTAACTAGAAGAACCTCTTCACATCCTCTAATCTTAGCAACCTCGTCATGCATGGCATTGGTTGACCCATCCCAGTTCCTGTCGACCTGGCTGAGAACCTCCTGTATAAATTCATCTGCCTTGGTGGGCAGATTCCACCACTTAATAACGGTTTCACCCTTCTAGGTATGTTGCTTCACTGTCCCCTTCATTTGTAATTCTATCATGAGCACCTTATGCCCACTTTCCTTTTGGAAATCCTCACTGGGTAGTGCCCACTAGTCTTGGATCTCTCTCCTGTGCTGCTTCCTAACCATGAAAAAGTCTATTTGTGACCTCTCCTGTGGTGAAATGAAAGTAATTTATGTTTTTCCATCTTCCTCGGCCATGTATTGGCCAAAACAATGCCACATGCTCTTGCTGTTAAAAGTACCTTCTGCCCCTATATGTTGAGTGTCCTATCCCCACATTCTCCATGTACATCCTCATATACCTGACCCCCTTTTCCCCATGTGTGAATTAAAGTCACCCCTAATAATCAGTTGCTTATTTCCTCTGCCCTGTCTCATTGTGTTGTCAGCTGACTGCACCACCTCATCAAAATCATCCCAGAAGGCTTCTTTTATGGTGTCACCCAAAACAGCTTGGGGGGGGGGGCATATGTGCTAATGAGGCAGAGCCCTATACCTGGCCAAACTACAGTAACAAACATTAACCTGCTGTTGATTCTCTTGACATAAGTGATCCTCTGCTGCAAATCACTACTTAAAATAATTCCCACCCCATTTTGTCTATCTTCCCTGCCTGTATAAATCAGCTTGTATCCCTCTTCCAGGGCCCTTGACCTATTAACCTTCTATTTTGTCTCCTTGAGAAATGCAATGCTGATCTTCCTATGCTTGAGTGTGGTCAATAGTTCCCCAGTTTTTCCTGAGAGGGTCCCAATATTCTATGTGCCTAGTCTAAGTTCACCCCACTATGTGGTATGACAACTCTGACGTCCACAACCTGCAGCAGTATTGGCAGGGCTACCTTAGGGGGGGGGCCGCCAACCCCTCAGGCGACACTCATGAATGGACTAAACATTGCCAAGTAAGTGGAGGTCTCCCACTCACCTGGCAGTCCTCCTATAAAACATCAATTAAAACCAAAACCCAACAGATTAAAACGGATGAAAGAAATACCAACAAACAATGGAAACATATGCAAAAATAAATAAATAAATTAATAATAAAAATAACTAAACCAGCTGCAAGAAAGTGGGCGTCTAGCAGAGCCCCAGAACTGTCTATGCAGATGACATTTATGCTGTGCTGGCAAACGATGGGGAAGCCAAAAAGGCGTGCGTTTAGGCTTATGCCACTGAACTAACTCCAAGCTCCTTACAACGTTTATAGAATCCCACAAACTGCAGCCCTACCATTTTCCTGTGTCTAGTTGCTTGCCTTATAAAAGGCGGGTTTTGATCTGGTTTTTTCCATCATCGGCTATCAAAAATTGCAAAAATGCGAGGATCACTAGAAAACACACATGCACTTATCCAAGCCCCCCCTCGTCTCTCCTATACATCATAGAACTGTAAATTTTTTCCTGAATGTTGGGAATGTGGTACTCAAATCATCAGCAAAATGGCATAACTGTAGTTTTAATAGAAATTAAGATAATGCATAAAGAAAAATGAAGTTTTTTCATTGAAATCAATGGGAAACACACTTTGTGCGTTTTCTCCTATACTTACTTACTTATGCTGTTTTTTTTACATTCCCTAAACAGGCGAACCCTAACGTAGGGGATGGGACTAGGGAGGCTTGGTTTATAAGCAATGATATTTGTGGGTGGGTGAGCACAGGCCACAGTCCTGTATGTGCTAAAAGGAGATAAAACACTTGTGACTGCAAAAGTTGGAATAAATACATAAAATCAAAATAAATAAGGTGAGAGCAAACTCCCACCAATAAGTTATTAAAATGTTCCGTAATAGTAAAATTTATAAATAGAAATATATCAAAATATCTAAAAATCGTTTCAATTTTGACCTAAGTTAAGAAGTAATAAATAGGGTCTTCAATTCTTTTCTTATTTGTATATGGGTTCAACAATATGACAAAATGATAGCATTTTAACTTGAAGGCTAACCTATGAATTTAATAGGTAATCTTTCAAACATGTAAATTATGAAATATCTGTATGAGAATCTTTTTCTTAAATTCCCTCTCTGAAAGAAGTAAATCGTCCCATGAGAGCCCCAATATGTTAAAATCTCTTTCTGCCAGAAATATAGGATTGTTAACGTCACGCACAAATGTAAAAATGTATTTTTGGCATGATCGCCTGCATGGTACAAAGAATTGTACGTCATTTAGCAGATAAGGACAATCAATTTTTTTTGTCGACAACCAGTAAACCCATATAATCCATGAATATATGACAAATTTCATTAAGGGCAAAGTGAAGGACCTGAAATTGTCCATGTTACTTAGGTTAAAGCTAGCATTGCCCAAAAGTAGCACCTGGTAATTCAGTCACTTCAGTTTCCCCATGTGAGAAGGACTGCAACTGGCCCAGAACGAAATGCAATAGCCAATAGGTTTTACTAGTGCATTGAATAGGAGTGACAATAAAGAGGGGAACTGCATCATACCCTTAAAGTACCATAAAGCCTGGTAGGCTCTATGTACTTTCAGATGAAGATGATGTAGGTTAACAGAAAATATTAGTTTGGTGTCTAGCCACCTTCCCAAATCAGGGACCACTGGGCTAAAGAGGAATAAGAGAGCCATCAGCAAATGTGTAAGGAAAATATAAAGGAGACCAAATCGAAAAAAGATATAATGTGAGTTTTGTCATTATTTATCTTTAAATTATTTCATGTGAGCCAGTGCTTTACCTGGCTCAGAGGCTGATTCAAGGTAACTGCTGAATTTGCATCCATGAGGACCTGAGAAAGTTTGAAGTCATCAGCAAATGCTGGCTGGCTTACCTCCTTTGAAATATAAAAATTAAGGTCATTCATGGGGGCATTGAATAACAAAGGACTTAAGGAGCTGCCTTGAGAAAGACCAACAGTTTGGACATAGTATTTGCTGCTTGTGACAGAGCCCACACGAAGTAAATTACATCTGGTGCCAAAATAGCTACCCAGAAGTCCAAGTAAGTTCCCAGCAATACCATAATGAGCTAACTTCTGCAATAAGAGGGGAATAGGGACTTGATCAAAGGCGTTAGATAAGTGAAGATAAATTGTGTCTACCTGGCGTCGTTGTGTAAAGGCCTTAGTGAATTTAATAAGATGGGTCATCAAGTAAGTTTCAGTTAGGTGACCTTTGAAGAAACAATGTTGGTCACTGCTTATAAAAAGAGGAGCTCCAGATAGCCATTTTGGACACAATAATATGCTCCAAAATCTTGTCAAAAGGAGATATTAGGTATATTGGTCAATAGTTGGCAGTATCAGTGTAAGGGCCTTTTTTGAATATGGGCACAACATGTGCTGTTCTCCAAATTTCACGTATGCTTTGGTAAGCTAGACATTTGTTATAGAGATTAGCTAAAATATGTACTTAAATATCCCTGTCAGCCTTGAGAGGTAGAGGGGGAATCCAATAAGGTCTTAAGGAGAGAGAAGGTTTCAGGCGCCTCATTGCAACAAGGACGTCTTGTGGGGAAATAGCGTCAATGACCAGGGCCTTGCCACCACCTGGTAGATGTAAGGGGTACTTGTGACCTGAAGATGGTGATTCAGTAATCTGCCTTAGACTATGTTCATAATGTCTAATGAATGTATTGCCTACTTTGAGTGGATCTGACATCAAATTATTATTCTGAAGTAGGGTCAACCCTGAATTATTTCTGCTAGTGAGACATTTATACCTTGTCCAAAATTGCTGAGGAGAGTTCGTTAAATAGAGTAGGTGTGCCAGATATCTTTGCCTTGACTCAATCAGAAGAAGTTTAACCTTAGATCTTACCTCTGAGAATTGTAGAAGCAAAGCTACTGAAGGACACCTCTTTTTAAGGGTGAACAGCCTTCTCTTAAATTTTAAGAGCTTAATGAGCTCAGCACTAAATCAATATGGAAAGCTGCCATATCTTCTGGGGTATCAAAATTTCTTTGGAATACAAATGTCCAGTGCAGTCTGCATGACCTTATAGAACCATTCCACGCCAAAAGTAGGGTCTTGACTAGAGAGTATGTTAGCCCAATTAGCATCTGCCAATTCATGATAAAGGTGCACATAATCCTCCTTATATCAATTATAGCCTGAGTTTCCTTCTAGCCTGGGATTACAACTTTTCATCTGTCTTCCCAGTGAAGAGTTAACACCAGTGCTGGATGATATGGGTCCAGGTTCAATAAAGGAGATGGGACCTCATGCAAGGAATTAGGTAGTTCCATAATGACAAGATCCATTAGCCATTGTTTCAAATTCTGAATCCAACTCCATTGTGATAATTTTTTGAAAGAGGTAAGGGCCATGAGGGACCTTGCCTTTGAAGAATGAGAATCGCCATAATAGCTGGGTATTGCTGCATGCCAGTCAATGTGAAAGACGTTAAAGTCCCACAACACTATGACTAGGAAAATGCCAGCTAATTTAGTTGTTAAGGAATCAATCATTGGAGAAAATTCCACTGAACAGAGAGCAGGGGAAAGATAGTAAGCCACCAGTGTTAGATAATTTACCCACAAGAGCTTGATAGAGATACCAAACACACAGTCTGGAATTCTCATGCTTGTGATAACAACACATCCATCCCCAATGTAGATCGATTTACTGCTACCAGCAACCTCCCTCAAAAAAAGGACCTAATCTTGTCCTGTCGAAAGTCCTGATATCATGGTGGAAAAATCATGTACAAATTTATCTCCTCAGACAGCCAGGACTCAGATAGTACTATGACATCAGAATCTGTAAGGGAAATGTTAGCCAGAAATGTGTCACACTTTGTTCATAAGCTACATACATTCTGATAACAAATCTTTAACAAAGGGAGAGGCATCAAGATGGAGCAGTTGAGGGGTTTAAATCTCAACCCCTTAACTCTGTTGCCTTCTCTATGTCACCTGTGCCATTTGAGGTGGAGTTCATCACTAACTTTTCTTTAATCATGGAATCGTGAAGTGTGTCAACAAACTTCTTGACAATAGAATAAGTTGGCCATAGATCTTCAGAGATTACGGTATCAGAATCAGGGCTAAAATAGTTTATAAAAAATGAACAGTAAGTGTTGTATTTTGTATTGAGCTGGGCAACCGTCCCCTGACAACCTTGCCTTAGCTCACTAAGATGGTTGGATATGTCCTGGCAGGTAGTAGTTGGCTTCAGTCTTGTGATAATAATCCTGGTAGATGGCATCTTAGGCAACCCCTTTTGTGTTGCAAAATTCCTTATGCCTCATATAGGTGGAGTGGCACACCTCCTTAGCCTCCTCTGGGAACGACCATTGGGACCAGGAGGTCCAGGGGATGCTAAACCAGGCGTCATATGGGGCCCACTTCACAAACCAAAAAGTGTTTCCCTCCGGTTGTTGGTAGAGCATTTCCTTCGAGTGTCTGATAATCCTTGGACCTGTGAACGTCCATTCCACTGTTTATGGCCACTTCAGCAAATGAATGCCCAGGTTTCTGAGGTCCCACTAATGGGGTGAAAGATCTTCTGAAATCTCTTAGCTCAGAACGTAAGTGTTCTTATTCTGACACAATAAAGTTATTGGATACCAGGAATTTTCTGAACACCTGGGTGAGTTCCAGTAAAGGGGCTAAACTTACAAAAATGAGATCAGATTCAAAATCAGGAGAAATTGAGGACTTGCAAGGTGGTGGGTTTACAAAGTTATTACAGACTGGATTGGCTGCACTAGTGTATTCCCACCACATTAAGACACCAAGTCCTGCATTTGAAGTTAGGTGCAAGCAAGGGGGAACCTGAGGATGTCAAATTGATACAATCAATTTCTATCTTCTGTGCACATAACAAACATTTTAAAACTGTACTCCATAGATGAATATCTTTCCCACAGGTGAGACAGACGCCCTGTGGGGCCATGAGCACACACTAGGACAAACCCACCAATTTTGGCTAACTTAATGTCTTGCCTTATTAAGAGGAACTGCTATACCTAAACTGCTTGCTAAAGCAGATGATGGGAACAGGCTCACCAATAGTGCTCTGGTAACTACAAACATTAGCAGAAGGAAACAGATAGCTACTCAAAAAAACTTAAGTTTGATGATCTATGTAATCATAAAAATTTCCTAAACTTATCCACCAAGCAGCCAAACCTCAAAGGAAAGAAGCATTAGAAGTTAGCCAACAATGGATAAAATAACTAAATCCACAATTACTAATAAAGACTTAAATAACTGAGATATTTTGATGCATCATAGAACTGTAAATTTTTTTCAAGAATGTAGGGAATGTGGTGTTCCAATCATGTGCAAAATGGCATACCTCTAGCTTTAATATAAATTGAGACACAGCAAAAAGAAAAAATGAAGATTTTCCATTGAAATCAATGGAAAAACACAAGTTGTGCGTTATCTCTACTATACATAAAAGAACTGTAAATTTTGGTCTTAATGTAGGGAATGTGGTCCTCCAATCATGTGCAACACAATAAGGAAAATTGGGAATATTTTAAATCATATCTAGAATATGAGTTAAATGGTTTTTATACAATTTTTAATACCTGTGGTGTGGAGGAATCTTGGCAACGATTCCTAGCCCTCTTAGAGAAGGGCAAGCAGCTAGCTGTCCCCACTAATAATATAAGGGATAATACTCTTCCTGAATGGTATACAAAAGAGGTGAAGATAGCTTTGCAGAACCAGCAAAAGGCTAGGAATGCACTTAGGAGAGGGAGGGATGCCAATACTGAGTTAGTTTAGAAGAAAACCCAGAAAATGGTTAAAGTGTATATGAAGAAGGCTTACAAGAATTTTCATGAAAACATTTTGGGAGACAGGCTTCAGAAAAATCCAGTAGCTTTCTGGGGGTATCTGAAGAGGTGTAGGAAAGAGGGTTATAGGCATACAGTTGTTAAAGATAGTTCAGGAAATTCAGTTAAGGATAGTCTTATGATTGCAAATGTTTTCAATGATGAATTTGCAAAAAGCTTTGCAACCAGTAGGAGGAACTTCCAGCTGGTACTTGATAGTGATTCTCCAGGGGGAATGGATGAGGTTACTATAACTAGGGTGGGAATTGAGCAACTACTACACAAAACAGTGGTTCATAAGGCTGCAGGTCCTGATGGCATTTCTCCATATATTATGCAGCGACTTTCAGGGATACTTAGCTTTTACCTGGTGGAAATATTTAGAAAGTCATTAGACTTGGGTATTGTTACATCATCACGGAAACTAGCTAATGTGGTACCAATTTTCAAGTCAGGAGACACAGCAGACGCTAATTGCTATAGACCAGTTTCATTAACAAGTGCTGTATCCAAGGTTTTTGAACACATCCTATTCTCCTCTATTATGGGATATCTGGAAAAGAATGGCATCCTCAGCAACAATCAGCATGGATTAAGGAAAGGGATGTCATGTGTCACCCAAATGGCTTGCTTGATGGATTATATTCAAAGGGCTTTAGACAACAGAAAGCAGGTTGATGTATTCTTAGACTTTGAACAGGCTTTTGTCATGGTGCCCTATGATAAGCTGATTTCAAAAATGTCAAGTCTAGGGATAAGTAGTAAGGTTACTCAGTGGGTAAGATCATATATGCTTGATAGACAAAAGAGGGTAATGTACAAGGGTAGTGCATCTGAGTGGAGACCAGCCACATCAGGGGTACCTCAGGGAAGTGTTTTGGGTCCTTTGTTGTACATTCTCTATGTGAATGACATAGGACTTGACATTAGTTCCTTCCTTGAACTATTTGCAGATGACACATGTACTGCCTGGGTGTTAGATGAGGGGTTATCATCCTGTACACAATTACAACAGGATCTCAATAAAATTTACAATTGGTGTGTAAAATGGGAACTGCCATTGAATCTGAAAAAGTGTAGGATTCTTACAATATCCAGATCTAGGGAGCTACTTGACTTTGATTACTATATAGGTGGAGTTAGGGTTGAGGGAGTTGGCACCCATAAGCATCTTGGAATAATTTTAAATAACCAAGGTACCTGGAAGGATCATATAAATAAATTAGTTGGGAGGGCTGGTCAATTCCTCCATCTGATTAGTAGGGTCCTTTGGGACAGCACAAGGGAGGTGAGGGAAACAGCATATATTTCAATGGTGTGACCAATTATTGAGTATGGTAGTCCAATTTTTTTTCCTTCAGGCAGGAATTATCTTGGAAGATTGAAAGGATACAGAGGAGGGCAGCAAGAATTGTATTGCACAGGTTTTCTCATAGGGATAGTGTGTCTGACATGATCAGGGAAACAGTAAGCCAGCAGTGAACATCTCACAGTATAAGTCTCTTTATCAGACTGCTGCTGCTGGGGTGTGATGGACCTCTGGTGGGATGTGTGTCCCCTGCTAATTACAAAGGAAGAAAGGATCATTCATATAAACTGAAGGAGATTAGGGCACAGACAGACACATATTACTGGTCTTTCTTACCAAGGACCATTCGACAATGGAATGGCCTTGGAAAGGATAACGTGGAGGGCCTAATAAAAAGCCACCCTAAAATTACTCGTGTTGTAGAGGGATCACAGGGATTTAAGCCTGGGGTTTTGGGAGCTTTTTTGTAATATATGTAAGAATAAGAGTTGGTCTCTCCACTGCCATATTGGCCAAATAAGGCTGCTTGCAGTGTTGTGAATTAGAATTAGAAATCGTGATGGCGGTAGCTTTAATAGAAATTGATATATAGCAAAAATAAAAATGAAGTTTTTCCATTAATATCAATGGGAAAACACACTTTATTCAATATTTTCTCTTTTATACATCATAAACAGTAAATTTTTGCCAGAATGTAGTGAATGTGTTACTCCAATCATGTGTAAAACGGCATGGCTGTATCTTTAATAGAAATTCAAATATAGCAAAAAGAAAAATGAAGTTTTTTCAATTAAAACAGAGAGAAAACGATGCTTTAAAAGCCATAGCTTTAATAGAGATGGAGATATTGCAAAAAGAAAAATGAAGTTTTTCCATGGAAATCAATGCAGAAACACCCTCTGTGCGTTTTTTCTCCTATTCATGATAGTGTAGTGAGATGCATATGTCATGCAACGTTACAGCATGTGAATGCATCTTCACTGCATCTCACGCTCTCTGTGATGCAGCTTCACTGCATCCCATTTCCTCTTTATTTTAAAATTTTATATTTTTAGAATACAAACACATGATTCAAAACTTTTAATTTTTGATTTTAAATTATTCTCACCTGAAATTGGTGGTTCGCCATTTTTTATGCCATTTGGACTTGTTTGTAAGTAGCTCTTGTATATTTGGATATTAATACTATTTGGATTGTCTATTTTCAATCATCTTGTCAATTTAGTTCATCATCATCATCATCATCTCACCCTTCTCCTGCCTGAGGCAGGGTCAGGTTGGTGTTTTCTAATCCTCCTTTCCCGCCTATTTGCCACCAAGTCCCCCTCCACCACACACACCTCCAAGTCCCTTTGCACCACCTGCTCCCAACTCCACTTCGGTCTTCCTCCACTTCTGATGCCCCCAACCACCTGCAGTCCCATAATGGACTTAATAAGCCCCTCTGCTCCCCTTTGCATCACATGCCCATACCACCTCTACAAGTTCCTCTCAGCTTCTTCACAATGTCTCCTACCCCCAGGCTACCTCTAATGTAAACGTTTCTAATTTTGTACATAACGTCACCCCACTCATGTAGTGCAGGATTTGCATCTCAGCTACTGGCATTTGCCATTCATAGTTCTTCCTAACTGCCCAACACTCTGACCCATAGAGCATAGCTGGCCTAATGTAGGCCCTTTTGTGCATCCGCTTTGGACTCCTCTAGCCATCCCACATCATCAGCAAATACCAGGCACTGAGGAGCCCTATATCCTACTCCCTATACAGCTCTTCCATTACTATAGTAAATAGATATGGGCTAAGTGCTCAACCTTGATGCACCCCTTGTTGAAACCTGCAGTGATTCCCCATGCTCTCCTCACCCTAGTGATGCAACCTTCATACATATCCTGCACTATCCTAATAAGGCCCTCATTAACCCTTTTCTTCCTTAACACGCTCTATACAGTACCTGTCTAGGTACACTATCATCGGCCTTCTCCAGGTCAACAAACACTGCATCGATGTCCTTCTTTGCTACTCTATGCTTCTCTATCATCTGTCTTAGAATAAAGATTGGTTCCATGGTGGAACGACCAGGCATTAACCCAAATTGGTTTCCTGGACCCTAGATTGCTCTCTGAGGTGACACTCTATAACTCACTCCCACAGCTTCATGGAGTGGCTCATTAGATTGATGCTTCTATAGTTTCCACAGTCCTGGGCATCCCCCTTGCCCTTGAACAATGGAATTTTCCAACTCCCTCGCCATTCAGATGGCATCCTATCACCTTTTGCCACCCAAGCCGTGAAATGCCTGTGTTCCCAAAGGTGTGCCAAACATCGATGGGGATCTTATCTGGGCATACTGCTTTGCGACCTTTCATTTTGCGAAGGGCTCTCATGATTTCAGCCTCACTCACCCTGTCCACTGCCTGAGGAATTTTGCTTGGGTTGCTAGCTGTGGCTGTTACACTGGTGACAGTATTAAGGAGGCTGTGATAGTATTCTTTCCACCTTTTGATCACCTCTGTTGGTTGGAACAGAACCCTACCATTGGTGTCCTTGACTGATATAGCCCTGGTAACGTCCATACTCATTTTATCCCTGGTTTTAGACAGTTTAAAAACTGCTTTCTCTCCTTCCTTTGTTCCCAATTTTTCATATAGTGCCTCATACTTCTGATACTTGGCCAGGGCAATGGTACTTCTGGCATTTTTCTTTGCCTGAACATAGTCTATCTTAGAAACTTGGTCCCCTACTCCCCTCCACATATGAAAAGCCACCTAATTTAGTTTGATTGCAGCTTCCACCTCCTCATTCCACCACCATGACAGCCTACCCTGATAAGTTCCACCTACTCCACCCTTGCTTAAGAAAGCCTCACCACACCTCCTAATCTTCCTAGCATACCTGTCCCAAATTGCATTTGCTTACCCATCCCATTCCCAGTCAACCTGGCTGAGAACCTTTTGCTGGAATTCATCTGCCTTGGTGGGCAACTTCCACCACCTAATAACTGATTCTCCCTTCCAGGTATGCTGCCCAATTGTCCCCTTCATTAGTAATTCTATCATGTGCAGCTTATGTCCACTCTCCTTCTGGAAATCCTCAATAGGTAATGCCCAGCAGTCCCAGATCTCTGCTCTGTGCTACTTCCTAACCATGAAAAAGTCTATCTGGGACCTCCCCTGCATTGACTGAAAAGTGATTAGGTGCTTTCCCTCTTTTTGAACCCTCTTTTTGAGCCAATGCAAGGCCATGCACTCTTGCAGTCTCAAGGAACTTCTGCCCCTCAAGGTTGGTCATCCCATATCTGCAACCCCCATATACCTCCTCATATTACACACCATGATTTCCCACATGTGCATTAACTCATCCTTAATAATCAGTTGCTCATTCCACTTGCCCTGTCTAATTGTGCTTTCTACTGAGGGTACCAACTCATCAAAATCATTCAAAAAAGCTGTTTTTATGGTGTCACTGAGGCCTGTTTGGGGGCATATGCATTTATGAGGTGGAGCCCAATACCCTACCAGACTACAGAAACTAACATTAACCTACTAGTAATTCTCCTAACTGATGTGACCCCCTGCTGCAGTTCACTGCTTAACACAAAACCCACCCCATATTGTCCCTCTTTGCTACCTGTGTAGATGAGTTTGTATCTCTCATCCAGGGCCCGTGACCTATTACCCTTCCAACGTGTTTCCTGGAGGATTGCAACCCTGACCCTCCTATGCTTCAAAATTGTAACTAGCTCTCCAGTCTTCCTTGAGTTGGTTCATACATTCCACGTCCCTATTCCAAGTCTATCCTCAATTTTTGGTGTGACATCCCCAGAACGTCCAGAACCCAAGTGATAGTAGCAGGGAAACCTGTGAGAGGGTGCCATTCAACCCCATAGGAGACACTTATTAATGAAGTCAACATTTCCAAGTGAGTGGAGGTCTCACACTCACCTGGCAGTCCACCTTTACCACTTAAAACTTACCCCAAAAATACCAAGCAAGACATATAAGCATATGCAAAAACAAGAAATAAAAGCATATGTATAAAGAGTAAATAAAAGCTTAAAGGATTACTAAAATATGGAAAGAAAAAATGCAAGAAAGTGGACGCTTAGCTCCACCTAGCACAGTGTCTGTCTGAAAAAACGACACCTGTGCTGCAGTGAAGCATGATGGGACAGCAAAAAGCAGTGTGGAATAGGCTTAGATTGCCGACCCCATGCTAAGCTCTTCACACCGTTCAAGGGGGCCAAAAAACTGCAGGCCTACTGTGATCCTAGAACCCTGTTTTGTTCCTTTGGAAATGGCGATTAGTATCCTTTTAATTTTCTTCAAAACACCAAATTCAGTTTAAAAAATTCCTGCTCACAGAAAACACCACAGCCAAGCAGATCCATCTCGATACTTTAGTTATGGAAGTTAAATAATAACATCTTCACAACCAATAAAATCCTTTTTATTGTCTAAACTTTTACATACTGCAACTTTTTAGTTCATTAAAATTTATGTAGTCAGTTTGAGCAAGCTGTGGTGGAACTTGAATCTCTTGTCCACCACAAATTGGTGACCCAGACATGATAGAAGATGTGATAGGTGACATGATATGAAAGAAACCTATTAAGAAGTCTGCAGGATAAAAAGATGCTACATTTATATTTTGTGGATATATGAAATAAATGAACTACAAGTTTAAACCTCATCCATAACTTCATTTATTTAAGAAGACGGATATTCAGTGCACAGAGTGCTAATTAATTCTTCACTAGGTGATATTTTCAACATCAACAGAGTTTTTTATTTTTCTTCCTGATGGATGGTAGGATCAATGCGAATTTTTTTTTCAGTCAACTAAATATAGCTACCATTCCCTAACTGTAAATATTATTTTAAAAAAATATTTATGGAGTTTCCCAAAGATGACGTCTACCTCTGAAAGGATGATAGAGTCTATTGTGCCATCTCATAATGATGGATTGGATGGGAAGGGATGAACATTCTATCAACAGTGCCTATCACTCTCTAAAGATGCTAAAACTTCCAGTATTTTAGGCACATGACCTGGAATTCTGGCTCACCACAATAGAGTATAGGTTTAGAGTATACCAGATCCAATCTGATGCCTAGAAGTTAGATCTTACCATAGACGCACTACCACCAGAAGTTGTTGGTGATGTGAGGGATTAAATATTAAATCCCACACAGCAGATGCTTATTAAATCCTTAAGGCTGCCATAACCAAATAAAATTCCCTGTCACAACAATAGAAGTTGCATCAACTATTAAACGATATTCAGGTAGTTGATAAGAAGCCATCCCAGTTGCTGAGACAGATGCAGCAACTCACTGGGGATATTTCTCCATCCTCTGGAAATGCTTCTGTTATACAAGAACTGTTTCTATTGCATCTGCCTTGTCAAATGAGGGTAATTTTAGCTACAGCTGACCCTGGTACCTAAGTGGAGAAGTTAGCCAAAGAAGCTGAAAAAA
>JAAFCE010009127.1:873683-932265 GCA_013389805.1 Trigoniulus corallinus
TAGTAACAACTGATGAAAGAATGCAAATCCCCAAGTACTTTCTGATGCCATTAATTGAAATACTACATGGCTTGCTGGAGTCCACTTGGCTACTGTATGATGATGACTGGGTAGATATTATCCCAAGAAGTTCAGTTGTAAAGAAATATGTGAAGCATTCATATGGCGTTTGCAATGCCAGTAACTCATCTGAGAATTTCTCATTTCCCAAAAATGTATAATCCTTATAAGGCATTTTTCTTTTTTCCACACTGCATTTCTTGCAATTCTTTTATTTTGCAATTGTTCTTTGTCTTTTGTAATGGTGACTTCAACGTTTTCCTTCTTTTCATTTGATTTATTCACTAAAACAACATCATCTTACATTCTATGGAGATCAGAAGCACGTGGTTTTTTGAAAAACGTTGCACTATCAATCAGTTCATTGTCGTCAATATCAGTTTCATCCTCACTATGGAATTGGAATGGAGAACAATAATTCTTCAGTAATTTCAACTAAAATACCATCATCATTCACCATTAACACTTTATCTTCATTCATTTTCACTAAAAAAACACACACTCAGAGGCGAACTATAGAAATAATTCAATATAATCAAACTAACGTTTTTTAGAATGCACATTCAAAATGACGCTTCACTGCACAGTGTTGCCAAATGGCAACACACGTTTCTAACAATGCAGAATCTGTGTATTTTACCAAATTCAGGTAATAATTGCAAAAAATAATAAACAACAGTATTATTTATTATAATATATTTTTTATTTCCAATAAAAAATATCTCATACTTGAATATTTAAACTATAAACATGCAGAAAATGAATACTTAAGAAATCGGCAGTGTTGCTAAAAGATTACCATTTTGTAGGGGCCTCTAGAGCCATCTATTGGAATGTAACAGAAGCGGTCAAATATAACAAGTACCACAAGCCTAAATAAGATAAAAACGCAACTTTCCATTGCAAAATAAATAAAAAACACATGGTTGAATCCTATGTTGCCAAATGGCTACACCATGCAGTGTAGGGTTAAGTGCTTTGTGGGTAAGGTTCATGACAACATGTGAAGGATAATTTTATTATTGAAAGCCCTACTTCATCCTTTACAAATAGTAATAGAATCTTTGAGGGGAGAGATGTAATCCCCATCACAAAGCTATTTTAATGACATCTTATCTGAATATGAATATGTATTATCAGAATGTCTGGAGCTTTCAAGCTAAATGTTACTCATTTTGGACAAACTTATCTGTTGAAACATATAATGTTATTGTCCTGACAGAAACCTGGTTCTGTGAGGAGATAAACTCTTCCAATCACTTTCCAACAACATTCTAGTTTTTCCAAAATGAGAAGATAGCTTCTTTTTCTGGAGGTGGTTTGTTGATAGCAGTCAACATGAATACTGTTGAGGAGAAGGCTTATGTCAATGGGCAGCTGAGTATACCTGACCGTGTGAAGGGTTTATCAATTTTGATGCCAAATGTGGGGCCTATCACACTCTTAGTCAGTTATTTTTCCCCTGCCCTTACAGTTCCTGAATTCACAGCATCCATTGAAGCTTTAACTACAAATTTGGCCTCTTGCTCTTCCATCATTCTTTGTAGAGGACTTTAATGCCCCACTGATTGTCTGGAACTCTCCCATTCCCATTTATTTAGGCTCAACCCACAGGAGCAAAGCTACTGCCTTGATTGCTTTGGCAGGTGTCACAAAATTTCATCAATTAAATAGCATCTACAACCATAAACAGCGTTTACTGGATCTATCCTTCAGTGACTTACCCATGTTATTTAAGCATGAACCTCCTCTTTAAAATTGAATGGCCATCATCCTGCGTTACATCTCTATCATCAGCTCACCTATGTTTGCTCAAACATCAGTTCATTTAAACCTCACTGGTGTTACAATTAGGTCAGAGGTAATTATGTACATTTATAACTTCAATTCCAAACAGCAAATTGAGTTAACTTAAAACTTCTAGAAGATCCTGAGGCATGAGTTTTTATCAGACCCTCCAGTAAGGTATGTCAGACTGTATTCCAGTCAAGCATCCACAGATGAAACGCTCATACTATCCCTCCTGGTTTAGTTTTAAAGTAATTATGCTGATTAAATTTAAACGCTGCCTTTAGAGCAGAAATAAACGTTATTCCTCTCCCTCAAGATACCAGCAGTTTTCTATGCTCAGAGCTCTTGTAAATGGATGTTGATTAGGGACCAATGTCAGTTTATGGCCAAAATTGCTGCTAGCCATAACTCATCTAAACGTTTTTTGTCACAATACAACAGATTGTAAAGGCAACATGATTATAGTTTTGCTTTGTGCATTGATGGCCATCTTTTCCCTGACCATTAAGAAAAGGCTGAGATTTGGCGATCATTTTAGACAACTGGCAAGAAGTGGCTCACCACAGTGCCTAGGAAAGAATTATCCTTGTATTTTACCTGATGGTGAGGTGAGTCTCAATTTCAACAATTTATCCATATATTAGGTGCGTTTGGCTATTAGAAGGTTGCACTCCTCATTTACCTCAGGCCCTGGTGGTATTCCTTCACTTCTAATCAAGGCTTAACATTACCTAATTTCACCTATCCTAGCAGAGTTTTTTTTAACTTCTCTTTACAAACTCATACAGTTCTTCAGATTTTGAGGACTGTTCATGAATTACCTATTTATGAAAGTGATAATGGCCAATTACTACCCAATTTCAATTTTATCACCTTTTTCAAAGATTTTAGAAAATATGGTTTGTGCTAAATTGGTTCCTTACAGTAGAAGATTTTTACATGCTGCCCAACATGTTTTTCAAGCCAATAAGAGCACTGAATCAAATTTATTGATGCACATTGACAATATAACTAATGCATATCAAAAAAGCCGCCAGTTAGATGCACTATATTTAGATATCTCCAGAGCCTTTGATGCAGTGTCCATTACACTGCTATTGAAAAAATTGGAATAGAATGGCTTATTGTGGGTTTTACACAGTTTCATAGCACATTATTTAGCAGAACGTTACAACTATGTTAAATTTGAGGGCGTTTTCAGCGGGAATCATTACCACCAAGAGATGGGTATTCCTCAGGGCAGTACCATAAGCCCATTGGTATTTAATATTTGCATTAATGATCTTTTTGCCAACTTAGCTCTCAAGTCATTCCTTTGGCATTCACTGAAGACCTGAAGCTATATAAAGAGGTGGTTAATGTGGATACTGCCAGAGTCTTAAATGATTCCATCCGAGTAGTTGAACAATGGCTGTTGTGAAATAACCTGTCATTAAACTATAACAAATCTGGAATTCTAACTTTTCACTGGACATAATACCCTATACAATACCGTTATTCATTCTGAAATGGGGTATATGTTACATGCATAGAGTTGATAAGAGATTTGGGCATAGTATTAGATACAAAATTCACATATCAGCTACATCTTCAGCAGTTATATTTAAATGTAAAAAGGATATATGCTGTAGTGCAGAATATTAGGGGTATGTAATTATTTCCAGGACTTCAGTCCTGGTGTTTTGATCAGCTGATTAAAAAAATCATAAGATATGGGCTAATAGTTGGTCTACATGTGACCATTTCTTACTTTTGAAATCGGTCAAATTGGATGACAAAGCATTAGACATTGCTCCAGCCCAAGATAGGCACATAACAATATCTATGAATGTCCCTGAAATAGAGTTTCTTACAATCAGAAGTCTTATTATATATTCTAGGATTGTTTGGATTTACCGCCTACTGGATAACAAAATAAATTGCCCACATTTCCTTAACCGATTGTGTATGAGTTCCAAGTCGTGGTTCACATCAAAGGCAATTTTTGCTGTTGCAGGAGACTAGAGGAACCCAATATACCTGGCTCAACGTTACATTAATAGTCTCCCACTGCATAGTGATGATTTATCTAAACCCCTATATATTTTAAAACGAAAAGTGAAATCTTACCTAAGCAATGTATTGAAATAGGGATGAAGCAATCTGGTGCTGTGTGGGTTGGCTTGTTCGGTTATAGTACAATTTTATTAAGATTTATTTTCAGAGGTGTCTCGATGTCAGAATTCTGATTACTGCATTAAGATATTTGGATTTAATTTTTATTCCGTTTTTTCTTTATATTCTAACTTATTTTAGATCATTTTCTCTTAATTTATTTTACATTGACATTTCTAAATTTTTTTGCTATTTTGATACTCAGAGTGCACTTACTGTTCGCTTTTCTTGAGCTAGCTACTGTATAAAAATCATGAAAACTAATTACTGAATTTTGATATGAACTTGGGAATTTCATGTTTAAGCTTTTCCCCTTTTACACCTCACCTATCCATTTCATGAGGGATCTTCCTGTGATAGTAGAGGTCACATGTAAGAATGTAATTTCAAAGAAAAAACTTCATTTTCTTTTTCCTATTCCTTAATTTCTATTAAAGCTACAGCAATTCCATGAAGCACATGACTGCAGTACATCATTCCCTACATTCTCCCAAGACTTACAGTACTTCGTTTTATAGGAGAGAAAATATCACACAAAGTGTGTTTTCCCATTGATTTCAATGGAAAAACTTCATTTTTTTCTCCTACATCTCAATTTCTAATAAAAAAAAACCGCCATACTGTTTTGCACATGATTGGAGTACCACACTTCCTACATTGCGAAAAATATTAACAGTTCTACTTTATGTAGGAGAGAAAATATTGCACAAAGTGCGTTTTTCTGATGTATTCAATGGAAAAACTTCATTTTTCAAATTTATATTAAAGCTACAAAAAGTTATTGCACATGATTGGAGTACAAGATTCCCAACATTCTGGCCGAAACTTATGGTTGTACTATGTATAGGAGAAAAAAATATCACACAATGTGTGTTTTCCCATTGATTTTCTTTTTTCAATATCTCAATTTCTAATATAGCTACAGTATGCCGTTTTGAACATGATTGCAGTACCTTACTCCCTACATTCTAGACAAAATTTACAGTTTTATCATATATAGGAGAGAAAACTCAGAAAGTGTATTTTCTCATTGATTTCAATGGAAAAACATCATTTTTTTTCCTATATCTTAATTTCTATTAAAGCTACAGCCATTCTGTTTTGCACGTGATTGCAGTACAACATTCCCAAAATTCTGGAAAATTTTATTGTTCTATTATGTGTGGGAAAGAAAATATCACACGAAGTATGTTTTCCTATAAATTTCAATGGAAAAACTTTATTATTCATTTTGCAATGTGTCAATTTCTATTAAAGCTACAGCTATGCCGTTTTGCACATGATTAGAGTACCACATTCCCACATTCTGGCATAAATTTACAGTTCTACCATGCATTGAAGAGAAATCGCAGAGAGTTTCTTTTCCCATTGTATTTAATAGAAAAACTTTATTTTTCTTTTTGCTATATCTAAATTTATATTAAAGCTACTGCCATGCCATTTTGCACATGATTGGAGGACCACATTACCTACATTCTGGCAAAAATTATCAGGTCTGTGATGTATAGGAGGGAATATGATGCACAAAATGAGTTTTCCTATTGATTTCAATGGAAACCCTTTATCATTCTTTTTGCTACATCTTTATTTCTATTAAAGCTACAGCCATTCTGTCTTGCACACGTTTGGAGTTCCACTTTCCAAACTTTCTGGCAAAAATTTAGTTCTATTTTATATAGGAGAGAAAATATTGCACAAAGTGCGTTCAACCACTGATTTTAAAGAAAAGACTTTTTCTTTTTGCAATTTCTCAATTTCAGCCATTAGATTTTGCAATGGATTCGTGTACCAAACTCCCTACCATCTCACAATAATTTACACTTCTATGATGTATAGGAGAGAAATTATAGCTATATCTCAATTGCTATTAAATCTACAGCCATGCATGATTGGAGTACCAAATTCTAAACATTATGGCCAAAATGTATTTCTCTATTATGCATAGGAAGAGAAATCTCGCATGAAGTGTGTTTTCTCATTGATTTCAATGTGAAAACTTCATCTTTCTGCTAGCAATATGTGAATTTCAATTAAATCTAAAGCCATGCCGTTTTTCACATGATTGGTGTTCCACATTCCCTTCATTGAAGAGAAATTTACAGTTCTATGATGTATAGGATAGAAAATTATGCTAAAATGTTTCCTTTCCAATTGATTTATTTGAAAGGAAAACATTTTTTTGAACTCTCTCAATTTCTATTCAAACTACAGTCATGCAATTTTGTCAATGAATAATGTACTACATTCTCTACATTATGTGAATAAATGTACAGTTCTGTGATATTTTGGAGAGAAAATAACGCACAGAGTGTGTTTCCACACAAGGAAAGCCACATTTCCTACATTTTGGCAAAGATTTTGTGTTTTATAATGTATAGGACTGTAAATAAAGCACTCTTCCTGCACTCTGGTAAGAATTTACTGTTCTTGATTTACATAAGAGAAAAAAGTGCACTAAGTGTGTTTTCCCATTGATTTCAATGAAAAAATTTCATTGTATTATAATATTTCAATTTCTATTAAAGCTACAGCCATGCCATTTTGCAAAGGCAAGGAGTAGCACATACTATAAATTTTGAAAAAATTTACCATTGTGTGATGTTTAGTAGAGAAAATAACGGACAACGTGTGTTTTCATACATGGAGTACTGCATTCCCTACATTCTGACAAAAATTTATACTTCTATGATGTATAGGAGTGGAAATACCACACAGTGTTTTCTTATTGATTTCAATGGAAAAACATCATTATTTGTAATATTTAAATTCTATTAAAGGTACAGCCACTCAGATTTTCATAGGCATGGGGTACAACATTCTGCACATTCTGGCCAAAATTGACAATTCTGGGATGTTTAGGAGAGAAAATAATGCACAAAGTGTTTTATTCCATTGATATTATTGGGCATGCTCTCATCTGGTCACTGTAGTTAAGAAACGTTGAACCAGTGTAGTACTGAATTGTTATTTTCTCACATCACGAAAGTGTTACAGTTTTTTTGCATCTGGAATTTCATAAAGATAACACTTTATATCAGGAAAGTGTTTTTCTTTTTGAGAAAGCTGTATTCCAAATTTGAATGCTTTTTCATCATTGTAAAAGGTTAAAATACACAGATTGATTTCCGATATTGAATAATGGTGCTTTGTTTGAAAAAGATGCATGTAAATAGAAAAATACAGCAATTATTTATATCAGAAAATTCTTCACAAACACAAATGTGATTTCAGCAATAATGAAATAATCGAATTTTGGGGAATGTGCAGAAAGCTCAGTAATGTGCAAATACTGTTGTATTCAAAACATAAAATCAGTTTTACTTCTTACCTCCAATGTGCCACTTAGTAGGGCAATGTAATATCCTGTGCTTGGGGTAACAATACTAATCCTGGGGTGGTGTTATTGCAGATTCGGAACCAGGCTATCATAGTCATTACTATTAATGAAGACATTAGTTATTTATCAGGGAGTGAATTTTCAGCAGCTATCACCCAACCAAATCTTAATCTTAAAAACGGACATATAAGTACTGCACTTTTTTATTCACACACTCCATCATTACAAAAGTGAATGATTCTGCATTTTTGAGTTTTGCAACATTTATTCATTGCATTTTATCAATAGTATTTTAATTTATAATCTTATTAGAAAAACATTGGAGATTGTTAATTGTTATCTAACATAATGCTTGCTCCACAATAGATATGAATCTTACCTGGATTTTGTATGAAGAGCACTGTTGGTATCTTCTTGGCGTTAATGGGATATATCTTGTATATCTGCTTTCAGGTTCTGAACCAGCGTCTTACACACTTTACTCCTATTGCACACATAAGTAATTTATAAGAAAGATAAATTTCTACAGATATTTACATTATTATAAGTCATAATTGCCTATGTTATTACCAAGGAGAAGGGTTCTACATATATGAATTTGGCAACACTCATTCATTGCATATTACCAATTGGATTTTTATTTTGCAATTGTTATTGGACAGGTTTTATAGTATTTTAATTCTCATCCATCAGAATAATTTTATAATAATAATTATGAATCTTACCTGGATTTAGTATTAGGAGCACTGCTGGCAATTTGTTCAAATCACTAGAATGTATCTGGTGTATGGGATAAAATACATTCTCTTCAGCAATTAGTTAATTTGGCATGTTACATCTATGAAAAGAAATTTTGCTTTTCTTAAAGTTTATGGGGAGGTGATAACTAGAAATTTTATGGTGGGCAGGAAAGAGAAGTTATGCAAAGTAATTAGCACTATAGGAAAAAATAGGTTTGTGATTAAATTAGGAAAAAAGTTAGTATCCCCAAAGAATAGGCTACTGGTAAAACATTTTATAATTTAAGTCATCATTGCTTCTTAATTAAAATATCAGAAATTTAAGAAATTCAAGTTGTTGATATCTTTTTTTCATGTCTGATAATGCAAATGTGGTCACCCCTCATAGAACTCCACTTGAACAATGCTGCCTAATAGCAGTGATTATTTGAGATGAGGTGATTGATCCTGGAATACTTCCATAATAAATATATGTCATATTATTAATAGTACATATACCTTATGATGAAATTCAAGTGCTCAACATTTTGATATATTACATAGAAGGCAATGATAATTCGCAGTATACAGTTTAGTTCAAGGGGCTGACACAGTAGGGATCTTTATTTTTCACATTCCATCTTATGTGTTTGAATGTGTTATTTAATCCACTTATTGCTGTAGTGTGGATTATCTCCCTCCTCCCTGACACCCAATATTTATAGATGTCACCAGCTCTTGGCACTATTTTAACAGCCCACCTGTTTGCATTGGATGGAGATACACAACTAAGCTCCACACAAATATATGTAATGCTTGATAAATATCCTTTGTAAACTTGCTCAATGTCATTGATGGAATATGTCCATGAATGCAAAATAAATGATGGTTAAGAATATCGTATGCATATTTCTGTATTAACCATTTGTTAATAAACAATATCCAATATTCCCCTATCTATCAATTGGTAATGTCAAATATGGAAATTTTCCCAGAAAATTTTCGGAAATAAGATTATACATTTATACTAGAAAGGCGACTGTTTATTCAAATATTGCAATAAGAATTTGTGTATGTTATGAATTATTTGAAAAACTAAAATTATATTTTTTATATATGAATTGCATTTTATCAAACAACACATTGTAAAACAGAATTGGTTCTAAACAATGAACGTTATTTCTCTTTTGTATTTAACCCTATGTGAGATCAACTTTGACTGGTCCCCAAGGTGTATCTTATATTCTTTATTAAGCAGAAACAATAATACTGAATAGAGGTTACAACACAATGAAAAGTGGCTGAGTAGAGAAAACATTGATTTTTCCCAACAAAACTTAACTGTGGTTATCAGATAAAAATGAAGTTCAAAATGTGCCACAACTGTTAACAACCAGCCGATTTTTTCTTCATATTTCAACTTTTTTTTTTATTGAATTTAAATCATTTTACCTTAGTAACAAAATTACTGTTGTTCAAAATGCAATACTTTAATGGTTTAATCACAAAATGATATCAGTTTATTAAATTTCCATCATAGTATTTTAGATATTACTCTCACTTTGAGCCAAATTATGCCAATTGATATCTAAATTCGACTAGCAATTGCAGGTAGTCATTTAGATATGACCACGATTGTTTCCAACAGTCCAGTCGGAACATGATTTGTTTGTAAGTTGAGAAGCTATATTCACAGTACTATACATGTTATCATCATCCCCACACCCATTTCTAGCCACTGGCTACCAGGCCCCCAGATATTCAACCATTCCTCCATTTTGGAGTCCAAAACCTTTCCAACATTATAAATATCAAGCATTAAGGGCCCATTCACCTACTCCATTCTTCAGATCACCAATGTATTCATCAGCTTAAAATTTCTATCACTGTACTGCATTTCTTTCATTATTATTGTATATTTGATATCATTTAAACACTGCATTGCAAGTCCAACCAGGAACAGGTGGTACAATTGGCCATCATTGTGTGAGAGGTGAAAAGGGTATGTTGATGACAGTTAGGAGTGGACAGTTTGAAAAATGTGATACCAAATTGCAACTATTAATTTTCATCACTGCTGATTGATTATGGGTCATCAGCTTACCAAACTGATCAGAAAGTCAAACATTCTTAAGCTACAAAGGTTGTAAGTCAATGTCTACCTGTACCAGCAAACGATTTTTACTATTTTCATGGAATTCAACTTCATTGGTATGTTATTCAAGGCATAGATCAGCAGTGCTGTACAAAGTCATTTGTAAGTTAAAAATTTTCTCTGCTATGCAATGAGTCAATAAGGTGTAAATCACTTATGTGAATACTTCATCCCATTATTGGTAAAGTGTTCCAAAAAATTTGATTAGGAATAAATGACATTGTCTTTGCATGATTTAGTGCAATCATGCAAATGAGTTGCAATGCAAGGAGAGAGAAATGTGAGTGAAATATATCACTTTTCCCATTGCTTTCATGGTAAAACGCGTCTTTTTTATATTACCACTTTGTTAAAAGGATAAGGGTTTGAAAATCACTAATAATGTTAAATCCTGAGATGTTTTCCAACTGGGAAATATTTAGATGCATCGTGTTAAAGAAGTGGAGAAATATTGCAAAATGAGTGCAAAGACTAAAACACTTGAAATTGAAAAATATCCCATTTTGCCTGAATGAGCATGTATGGGAATTGCATTTGACAGCTTTTAAAATTCTATTAATGGTACACTTATACCACTGTGAAACTGCATGGAATATTGCTTTCTATTCATTCTGGCAATAAGTTAGCACACTCTGATGCACAGAGTTAAAAGTTATGTGAAAAGTTAATTTTTAAATGGGTTTCCTAACAGAAATCACCTTAGTTTCAAAACTCCGACTTTGTGTTTAATCAATATTTTTGAAACTCTAATAATCTGAAATTTTGAACTTTTCATCAACAACAAAAAACAGTAACACATCTTATTGTTAGCAGTGGAGAGATGCAAGAAAACGTGTGAAATTATTATAAATTCTGGAAATTTAAAAGCCTTACCATTTCTCTCAATGTCTATGAATGGGAAATGTGTCTTGCAGTTTGTTTGTGTTGAAGCAATAACAACACCACTTTTCATAAGCATGTACGCATTTAAGAAAGGATTTAGCCTTCTAACAATCAAGAAAAAAGTTAATTCTCACATGAATTTTAAAACAAAAACAAAGTTGTTTGAAATTAAACACGATCTACTAAAGCAGGTGGTTGGAAACTTCCTAATAATAATGCGCTGCATTGAAAAAAGAGGTGAAATTTAGAAATAAAAACAATTGACTAAAAGTGCTGGAAATTGAAAAATATTACATTTGGCCTGTATGAGAAGGTGTGGAGCTTTGGTTTGATATGGTATTTTATGATAGTGGGTTAGTGAATAAGCCAATCAGCTATAACAGTTTATGATAACAGATTAGGAAATAAGCCAAACAGCCATAACAGTGTTAACATTCTGGCAATGCATTTACCATCTATGATGTACAATTGTGAAATGCAAGCAAAATTTCACATTTCACATGATTTTTGGAGAAAATCATAATGTTTTTTCAATAATCTTATGGCAGGTTAAAGGCACAGGTTTAATGCTTTTTATTAGTTTAAAATCCTGATATTCTTATCTACTGGAAGTCATTCACATACATCGTTGATTGTGTCATTGAAGTGAAGAAATGTAGGAGAAGAAAGGCAATCAATGAAATTTCTGTTCCTTGAATTGTTTAGCCTTTTCTCTTCATATTTATGTATGGAAACTTTGTTCTACTTTTTTTAATCTCTATCATAGATACACCTATGCCAATTTCCTGCAGCATAAAGTATAACATGTGTAATGACAATGATTGGTGTACCTCATTGCTTACATTCTAGCAAAAATTTTCAATTCTATCCTGGATAGGAGAGAAAATAATGCAGAAAGTGTGTTTTCTATCAAAGCTACAGCCATGCTGTGTTACACATGGTTGGAGTATCACATTCCATACATTGTGGAGAAAATTTACATTTCTATGATGGATAGGAGATAAAATACTACACGATGTGTGTTTTCCCATTGATTTAAATGGAAAAACTTCATTTTTCTTTTTGCTATATCTCAATTTCTATTTAAGCTCAAGCCATGCCGTTTTGCACTTGATTTGAGTACCGGATTCCCTGCATTCTGGAAAGTATTTACAGATTTGTCGTGTCTAGGGGAGAAAATAACGCCCAAAGTGTGTTTTCCCATTGAATTAAATGGAAAAACTTCATGATTTTTTTGGCAAAGTCTTAATTTGTTTTAAAGCTTCAGACATGACGTTTTGCAGAGAATTGGAGTTCCACATTACCTACATTTTGGGAAAGAATTTGCAATTCTATGATGCATAGGAGAAAATATAGAGTGCAAAGTGTGTTTTTTCATTTGATTTCAATTAAAAAAACTTTGTTTGCCATATCTCAATTTCTGTTAAATCTGCAGCTATGCCATTTTGCATGTACCACATTCCTGGCATTCTGGCAAAAATTAACGGTTTTATTATGTATGTGAGAGAAAATATCTTTCCACTTATTCAATGGAAAGAACTTCCTTTTTCATATTTCCATATCTCAATTTCTATATAGCTACAGCCATGCCAATTTGAAAATAATAGAAGCACCACATTCCTAACCTACTGTCAAAAATTTATGGTTCTTTTTTGTATAGCACCAAGTGTGTTTTCCCTTTGATTTCAATGGAAAAACTATTTTTTTCTTTTTTATATATATTTAAATTTTTTATAAAGTTACAGTCATGCCATTTTCCACATGATTGGAGTACTTCATTCTCAACATTCAGGCAAGAATTTATGGTTCTATTATGTATAGGAATGGAAATATCACACAAAGTGTGTTTTCCCATGAATTACAATAAAAAAACTCCTCTTTTTCATTTTGCTATATCCCAATTTCCATTAAAGCTATGGCCAAGCTGTCTTGAAAATGATTGAAGTACCACATTCCCAATATTCGGCCGTAAATGTATTGTTCTATTTTATATAGGAGAGAAAACATATCGTACAAAGGGTGTTTTTCTATTGATATCAATGAAAATTTTCATTTTTCTTTTTATTATATCGCAATTTCTATTAACGCTCCAGCTATGCCGTTTTGCATATGATTGGAGTACGATATTCCCAACATTCTAAAAAGAAATTAGTCTATTATGTATTGGAGAGTAAATATCGCTCAAGGCATGTTTTTCCAATGATTAAATAGGAAAAACGTCATTTTTCTTTTAGGTATATCTCAATTTCTATTAAAGCTGCAGCAATGCCGTTTTGCACATAAATCCCTAGATTCTATCCAAAATATACAGTTCTATCCTGTATTGGAGAGAAAGCGCACAAAGTGAGTTTTCCCAATTGATTTCAATGGAAAAACTTAATTATTTCTTTTGCAACATCTCAATTTCTAATAAAGCTACACCCATGCCATTTTGCCCATGATTGGAGTACCACATTTCCTACATTCTGGAAAAAAAATTAAAGTTCTATGAGATATAGAAGAGAAAATTTGCATATAATTGGAGCCATTTTGCATATAATTGGAGTACAACATTTCCTACATTCTGGAAAAAAATTAAAATTCTATTATAAACAGAAGAGAAAATATCGCAGAAAGTGTGTTTTTCCATTAATTTCAATAGAAAAAACCCCATCTTTCTTTTTGCAATATCTGAATTTTTATTATATCTACAGACACGCCGATTTTCACATGATTGGAGTACCGCGTTCCCTACATTTTGGCCAAAATTTAGAGTTCTTTCATGTATAGCTGAGAAAATGAAGCACAAAGTGTATTTTCCCATTGATTTCAATAAATAACCTTTATTTTTCGTTTTGCTATATCTCAATTTCTATTGAAGCTATAGCCATGCCATTTTGTACATGATTGGAGTACCACATTCCCTACATTCTGGCTAAAATTTACACTTCTACCATGCGTTCTATCATCCATTGATTTTAATGGAAAAGCTTCATTTTTCCTTTTGTTATATCTCAATTTCTATTAAAGCTAATGCCATGTCGTTTGGCACATGATGGGAGTACCACATTCACAACATTCTGACAAAAACTTAGACCTCTATTTCACATAGGAGAGAAAAATCCTGTGTTTTCTCATTGTTTTTAGTAATAAAACTTTATTTTTATTTTTGCTATATCTTAATTTCTATTAAAGGTACAGCCATGCCGTTCTTCTTATCATTCGAGTACCATTCTATGATGTACAGTTCTATGATGTATAGGAGAGAAAATATCGCACATAGTGTATTTACCTATTGATTTTAATGAAAAAGTTCATTTTTTTTTTGCTAGATCTCACTTTCAATTAAAGCTAGAGTCATTCCGTTTTGCCCATGATTGGAGTATTACATTCCCTACATTCTGGCAAAAATTTACAGTTCTTTGATGCATAGGAGAGAATGTATTTCCCCTTAATTTGAATGTCAAAACTCCATTTTTCTTTTTGCTATATCTAAATTTCTTTTAAAGCTGCAGCCATGTCATTTTGCAAATGATTGGTCTACCACATTTCCTACATCCTGGCAAAAATATATATCTCTGATGTGTAGGAGAGAAAATATAGCACAATGTGTGTTATCTTATTAATTTCAATTGGAAATCTCCATTTTTCTTTTTGCTATATGTCAATATTATTAAAACTACAGCAATGCCACTTTGCAGATGATTGGATTTCCACATTCCCTAAATTTTTTCAAACATTTACTGATCTCATTGATTTGAATGGAAATACTTCAATTTTCTTTTTGCGATATCCTTATTTGTATTAAAGATACAGCCATGCTGTTTGGCAAATGATTGGGGTACCACATTCCCTACATTCTTGCAAAAATTTAAAGTTCTATTGTGGTGGACAACATAGCCAAGTTCCCCTACGATAAATTTGAATCCATAAATTTGAATGAACTAAAAAGTTGCAGTATATAAAAGTTTAGACAATAAAAAGGTTTTTATTGGTTGTGAAGATGTTATTGTTTAACTTCCATAACTAATTTTGTGAGATTATTGAAAATAGACAATCCAAATAGTATTAATATTCAAATATTCAAGAGCTACTCGCAAATATGTCTAAATGGCATTGAAAATGGTGAAAGACAGATTTTAGCTGAGAATAATTAAAAATCAAAAATTAAAAATTTTGATTCATGTGTTTGGATTCTAAAAATATAAAATTTTAAATTAAGAAGGCAATGAGATGCAGTGAAGCTGCATCATGGAATGTTAGATGCAGTGACGTTGTATACACATGCTGTGATGTTGAATGATGTACACATCTCACTATACTACCCCCTTGTCAGAAATAGGGCTGACAGAGGTAGTGTAATGTACACGAGGTTGCCTTGGTCAGAGGCAAGAAAGGACATTGTCACTATGTGCTGAATCAGGTAATTCTGAAAGGGAATCACAAACAGGATCAGTAAGAACAGCTGGTTTCAACCAATCGACTGACGCATTGTCATGTCAGACATTAACATCAAGCCGAAAGTATTTGGGGTGGCGATTTAAAATTTTAAAAGGCCCATCATATGGTTGAATGAGAGGATGAGAATGCTCCACACGACGAACAAATACATGGGTGGGAAATAGAATGATAAGGAGACTGGCAAGGAAGTACATAAAACAAACTGTGCATCCATGAATGTAGCTTATCAAAAAAATTCACAGGTGGTATGGTACACCGTTTGGCAGAAAAGAGATCATCTGGCAGTGGGACAACTGTCAGGCAGTCGGAAACAGCTTTGGCTGATGAAGATTGGAGGTCTCCCTTGATAGCACACTTTAACCCAAGAAAAATAATTGGCAGTTGATCACACCAATGCATAGGATCTGCTGAAGGCTTCTAAGAAGCATTGAGCTTGTAGTGAAAACGCTCTATCATCCTGTTGGCTGCAGGGTGATAGGATTTTGCGTGATTGTGCCCGACTCCTAAAGCTTTGCACAAATGGGTTAAAAGCAATGAGTCGAACTGGGCTCCACAGTCCGTGGTGATTGTTGAAGGTACACCAAAATGAACAATCCAGTGATTTTCTAATGCAGCAGATACTGTGGCGGTGTGGGTGTCAACAACTGGATAGCCTTTGGCTAACGAGTAAAACAGTTGATACACATAAGGAGATAACGATGACCATTAAATGGAGGAAGTGGACCCACAAGATCAATATAGATTTTGTCGAAGCAAGCAGATGGCAGAGATCATATGCCAACTAGGGAAGATACATGACAATTAATCTTGCTTCTCTTGCAATCTATACAAGAACACACCTACTTCTTGACATCCTTGTTTATTGAAGGCGACACATATTGTTGTGGTGTCAGTCTTTGAGTTGCTGCAATACACAGATGTGCTATCTCATGAAATTCATGAAAAGTCACTTGACAAAGTAAAAAAGAAACAATTAGACGTGGTTGTGAACTGGAGACGGTCACAGTACAACCCAATTTTTAAACCAAGAATAGGAATCAATGAAATAATGAGAGATTGTGGATTCTCTAACAATATTGCAAAATCAGGAATGGGGTTTTGTGCAGATTGAAGTTGCTCAAGAGTAAATGTGTCTGATGTCCTACTCAAAACATGGATAGAGGTACAGGTAAGCATATCAGCTACTAAGTTATCTGTACAATGAATTTGACGGATATCGGTAGTGAACTTAGCTATAAATGTCAGTTGGCAAGCTTCTAGTGGTGAATGGTGATCGAAATTTGTTGTCATGAAATGGATCAATGATTTATGATCAGTAAACACTGAAAAATGTCTACCTGCCAGGAAGTATTAAAAATGTTTAATGGCAAGATATGCAGCCTAAAGTTACCTCATAAAAATGCTGTACCAAATTTTGGATACTTTAAATTTCTTGAAAAAGAAACCTAACGGTCGCCATTCACCCTTTACCAACTGCTTTAGTACTGCCCCAGCTGTGAAGTCTAAAGCGTCAGTAATTAAGGCAATGAAGGCATCTTGGTTGGTGTCAGGGTGAACCAAAAGCTTGGCATCCACAAGTGTATGCTTCATTTGGAGAAAGGCCTCTTCCACAAGAGGAGGCCAAGACAGTTTGGCGATTTTAGGTGACTTTCTGCCCAACATTGCGTTTAATGGCTGCAGGATTGCAGCACAATGTGGCATTAAATGGCAAGAGAAATTTATGAAACCTAAGAAACGACAAAGAGAGCATCTCAATTCAGGTCGAGGAAAATCTCTAATTATGGAAACTTTTTTCTGAAGAGGGCTAATCCCTTAAGGAGTGATCCTGTGGCCTAAAAATTAGAGAGAAGATTTTCCAAATTCACATTTAGCAAGATTTATCATTAACCCCAAATTTTGCAGACATTCAAAAACTTGGCACAAATGAGGCACATGGTGTTTGTCATCCTCACTACCGACAAGAAAGTCATCGACTTAAGTATAGATGATGACCATGAAGTCCACATGATGTCTATGTACCTTTAAGATGTTTAAACAGCATTCTGTGAACTGAAAGGCATGCGAATGTACTCAAACAAGCCAAATGTTGTTAAGACTGCCATTTTTGAACGTCTAGGCATTATAGGGATCTGGTTGTATGCTTTAGTAAGGTCTAATTTTGAAAAAATTGTGAGCTCTGTGGAGTTGGGAATTAAATTCCATTAAGTGTGACACTGGATACCAATCCAGAACGTTTGGGGCATTCAGTGCCCAGAAATCTCCCATGATCCTCCACAAACTCTCTTTTGTGATTACGTGTAAAGGACTAGACCATGGGCTAGCAGGAGGTCGAATGTAGCCAGCTTCAAGCAGTGTCTGAAGCTCTTTCTTTGCTACATTCGATCATGCAAGGTCTAGGCGCCTCAAGGGAATAACAAGGTGTGCCAGAAGTTGTCACAATGTGATGAAATACATTGTGTGATATATGATGTTCAGCAGGCCTCGGTACAGTTATGTCCTTGAATTCCATTAATAAGGATGTTATAGGCATGTCTACTCCTGGTGCAATAGATGACAGCCGACGGTATTGAAAAGGATTAAGCACCCTGATTTCGCATATTTCCCAACCATTGATCAAGTCCCATAAGATCAGGTGGCCCAAAATTTGCCAAGATATCTGAACCGATGATCACATGCAACATGTCCACCACAACAAAACTCAACAAAAATACTAATGTAAGCCAAGATCAGTATGCTGCCGTTGTGTCCTATAGGTAGTGAAAGGCGACTGATTTGAGGCAAACAATAGAAAAGAGTGGGGTTTAAGCGGTATAGGGTCAATTTTTGACTTTGGAACAATACTAATTTCTGCCCCCATATCTATTAGAAAACGTTGGTGAGTTGATCAGTCATAAACAAAAAGTAAATGACTGGGGATGAAGGTGCCATCACTTCTAAACTCTAAAATGAGGGTTGTTCTCGTTTCCTTAGTCACAGGTCCCTGGTGTTGTTATCTTGTTCAGGTAGGCATTGATGTTGAGACTTAAACTGCCTGGGTGAAAAACTGTGCTGAAGATGATCTGCAACATGTAATGAAGTGGAGAGTGAATTTACCAGTCTTGTCAAATCTGTAATCAGAACTGCTAATTTATTTAGTTTTTTATCTAATGGCCTTGGCTGACTTACCAGTTGTTCCAACCTACTGGACCCCAAAATCGAGGGCGCCTGGTTCACCATGTTACTCTGAACAGGTGCAACTGCATTAACACGTTGAACAGTTGAATCAAGCACCTTAGAGATTTTGTCAGCCGTTTTGGCTAACTTCTCCACTTAGGTACCAGGGTCAGCTGTAGCTATAATTCCCGTCATTTGACAAGGCAGATGCAATAGAAACAGTTCTTGTATAACAGCCAGAGGATGGAGAAATATACCCAGTAAGTTGCTGCATCCTTCTCTGCAACTGGGATGGCTTCCTATCCACTATCTGAATATTGTTTAATAGTTGATGCAACTTCTATTGTTGCGACAGGGAATTTTATTTGGTTATGGCAGCCTTAAGGATTTCATAAGCATCTGCTGTGTGGGATTTAATATTGAATTCCTAACATCACCAACAACTTCTGGTAGTAGTGCGTCTATGGTAAGATCTAACTTCTGGGCATCAGATTGGATATTGTATACTCTAAACCTACACTCTATTGTGGTGAGTCAGAATTCTGGATAATGTGCCCAAAATACTGGAAGTTTCAGCATCTTTAGAGAGTAATAGGCAGTGTTGATAGAATGTTCATCCCTCCCTGCCAATCAATCATTATGAGATGGCATGATAGACTCTAACATCTTTTCAGAGGTAGACGCCATCTTTGGGAAACTCCCTAAATATTTTTTTAAAATAATATTTATAGTTAGGGAATGGTAGCTATATTTAGTTGACTGAAAAGAAATTCGGATTGATCCTACCATCCATCAGGAAGAAAAATTAAAAACTCTGTTGACGTTGAAAATATCACCTAGTGTAGAATTAATTAGCACCCAGTGCACTGAATATCCGTCTTCTTAAATAAATGAAGTTATGGATGAGGATTAAACTTGTAGTTCATTTATTTCATATATCCACAAAATATAAATGTAGCATCTTTTTATCCTGCAGACTTCTTAATTGGTTTCTTTCATATCATGTCACCTATCACGTCTTCTATCATGTCTGGGTCACCAATTTGTGGTGGACAAGAGATTCAAGTTCCACCACAGTTTGTTCAAACTGACTACATAAATTTGAATGAACAAAAAAGTTGCAGTATGTAAAAGTTTAGACAATAAAAAGGATTTTATTGGTTGTGAAGATGTTATTATTGAACTTCCATAACTAAAGTGTCGAGATGGATCTGCTTGGCTGTGGTGTTTTCTGTGAGCAGGAATTTTTAAACTTAATTTGGTGATTTGCAGAAAATTAAAAGGATACTAATCACCGTTTCCAAAGGAACAAGCCAGGCTTCTAGGATCAAAGTAGGCCTGCAGTTTTTGGGCCCCCTTGAATGGTGTGAAGAGCTTAGCATGGGGTCAGCAATCTAAGCCTATTCAACACTGCTTTTTGCTGTCCCATCGTACTTCAATGCAGCACAGGTGTCGTCTGCTCAGACAGACACTGTGCTAGGTGGAGCTAAGCGCCCACTTTCTTGCCACTGTTTACTTATTTTTTATTTTCATATTTTAGTAATCTTTTAAGCTTTTATTTAACCTTTATACATATGCTTTTATTTCTTGTTTACGCATATGCTTATATGTATTGTTTGGTATTTTTGGGGTAATTTTAAGTGGTAACGGTGGACTGCCAGGTGAGTGTGAGACCTTCACTCACTTGGAAATGTTGACTTCATTAATGAGTTTCTCCTATGGGGTTTGATGGCACCCTCTCACAGGTTTCCCTGCTACTATCACTTGGGTTTTTGACGTTCTGGAGATGTCACACCAAATAGGAAAGATTGACTTGGAATAGGGATGTGGAATGTATGAACCATCTTAGGGAAGACTGGAGAGCTAGTTACAATTTTGAAGCATAGGAGGGTCAGTGTTGCATTTCACCAGGAAACACGTTGAAGGGTAATAGGTAATGGGCCCTGGATGTGGGACACAAACTCATCTACACAGGTAGCAAAGAGGGACAATATGGGGTGTGCATTGTGTTAAGCAGTGAACTGCAGCAGGAAGTCACATCAGTTAGGAGAATTACTAGTAGGTTAATGTTAGTTTCTGTAGTCTGGCAGGGTATTGGGATCCACCTCATAAATGCATATGCCCCCACAAAAGGCCTCAGTTACACCATAAAAACAGCTATTTTGAATGATTTTGATGAGTTGGTACACCCAGTAGAAAGCACAATTAGACAGGGCAAGTGGAATGAGCAACTGATTATTAAGGATGACTTCAATGCACATGTGGGAAATGATGGTGTGGGATATGAGGAGGTATATGGGGGTTTGTGGATATGGGATGACCAACCTGGGGGGGGGGCAGAAGTTTCTTGAGACAGCAAGAGTGCATGGCTCAAAATGAGGGTTCAAAAAGAGGGAAAGCACCTAATCACTTTTCAGTCAATGCAGGGGAGGTCCCAGGTAGACTATTTCATGGTTAGGAAGCAGCACAGGGCAGAGATCTGGGACTGCTGGGCATTACCTATTGAGGATTTCCAGAAGGAGAATGGACATAAGCTGCTCATGATAGAATTACTAATGAAGGGGACAGTTGGGCAGCATACCTGGAATGGAGAATCAGTTATTAGGTGGTGGAAGTTGCCCACCAAGGCAGATGAATTCCAGCAAAAGGTTCTCAGCCAGGTTGACTGGGAATGGGATGGGTCAGTCAATGCAATTTGGGACAGGTATGCTAGGAAGAGTAGGAGGTGTGGTGAGGCTTTCTTAAGCAAGGGTAGAGTAGCAGGAACTTATCAGGGTAGGCTGTCATGGTGGTGGAATGAAGAGGTGGAAGCTGCAATCAAAGTAAAGTAGGTGGCTTTTCATATGTGTTCAAGCAAAGAAAAATGCCAGAAGTACCATTGCCCTAGCCAAGTATCAGAAGTATGAGGCACTATACGAAAAATTGGGAACAAAGGAAGGAGAGAAAGAAGTTTTTAAACTGTCAAAAGCCAGGGATAAAATGAGTAAGGACGTTACCAGGGCTATAACAGTCAAGGACACCAATGGTAGCGTTCTGTTCCAACCAACAGAGGTGATCAAAAGGTGGAAAGAATACTATCACAGCCTCCTAATTACTGTCACCAATGTAACAGCCACAGCAAGCAACCCAAGAAAAATTCCTCAGGCAGTGGACAGGGTGAGTGAGGCTGAAATCATGAGAGCCTTTCACAAAATGAAAGGTCACAAAGCAGTAGGCCCAGATAAGATCCCCATCGATGTTTGACACACCTTTGGGAATACAGGCATTTCATGGTTTGGGTTGCAAAAGGTGATAGGATGCCATCTGCATGGCAAGAGAGTTGGAAAATTCCATTGTTCAAGGGCAAGGGAGATGCCCAGGACGGTGGAAACTATAGAAGCATCAATCTAATGAGCCACTCCATGAAGCTGTGGGAGTGAGTCATAGAGTGTCACCTCAGAGAACACACTAGCGACCAGGAAACCAATTTGGGTTAATGCCTGGTCGGTCCACCATGGAACCAATCTTTATTCTAAGACAGATGATAGAGAAGCATAGAGTAGCAAAGAAGGACCTCCATGCAGTGTTTGTTGACCTGGAGAAGGCCGATGATAGTGTCCCTAGACAGGTACTGTGTAGAGCGCGTTAAGGAAGAAAGGGGTTAATGAGGGCCTTATTCGGATAGTGCAGGATATGTATGAAGGTTGCATCACTAGGGTGAGGAGAGCATGGGGAATCACTGCAGGTTTCAACAAGGGGTGCATCAAGGTTGAGCACTTAGCCCATATCTATTTACTCTAGTAATGGATCAGCTGTATATGGGAGTAGGGGATTGGGCTCCTCAGTGCCTGGTATTTCCTGATGATGTGGGACGGCTGGAGGAGTCCAAAGAGGATGCACAAAAGGGCCTACAGGACATTAAGACAGCAGTGGACTCAAGGTGAACATGAAGAAGACAGAGAACCCAGCTTACAATTTTAGTGACCAGGGGCAAGAGGGTGAGCTTCACTGTTAGGGAGACAGGATTCTGGACAGTTTTCCAGAGCCATGGAGAAATAGATTCGGATGAGACCCATAGAATTAATGCAGGTCGGCTGAAATGGAGGCAGGCAAGTGGGGTCCTGTGTGACCGCTGGGTCCCAATAAAGTTGAAGGGTAAGGTCTACAAAACCATCATTAGGCCAGCTTTGCTGTATGGTTCAGAGTGTTTGGCAGTTAGGAAGAACTATGAATGGCAAATGCAAGTGGCCGAGATGCGAATCCTGCACTACATGAGTGGGGTGACATTATGGACAGAATTAGAAACGATTGCATTAGAGGTAGCCTGGGGGTAGGAGACATTGTGTAGAAGATGAGAGGAACTGGTAGAGGTGGTATGGGCATGTGATGCAAAGGGGAGCAGAAGGGCTTATTAAGTCCATTATGGGACTGCAGGTGGTTGGGGGAATCAGAAGTGGAGGAGGACCGAAGTGGACTTGGGAGCAGGTGGTGCAAAGGGACCAGGAGGTGTGTGGGGTGGAGGGGGACTTGGTGGGAAATAGGCGGGAAAGGAGGATTAGAAAACACAAACCCGACCCTGCTTCAGGCGGGAGAAGGGTGAGATGATGACGATGATGAACTAAATTGACAAGATGATTGAAAATAGACAATCCAAATAGTATTAATATCCAAATATACAAGAGATACTCACAAACAAGTCTAAATTGCATAAAAAATGTTGAACCACCAATTTCAGGTGAGAATATTTTAAAATCAAAAATTAAAAGTATTGAATCATGTATTTGGATTCTAAAAATATAAAATTTTAAAATAATTAGGAAATGGGATGCAGTGAAGCTGCATCACAGAGCGTGAGATGCAGTGAAGTTGCATACACATGCTGTAACGTTGCATGACATATGCATCTCACTACATTAGCATGAATAGGAGAAAAAACGCACAGAGGGTGTTTCTGCATTGATTTCCGTGGAAAAGCTTCATTTTTCTTTTTGCAATATCTCAATCTCTATTAAAGCTATGGCTTTTAAAGCTTCGTTTTTTTCTATGTTTTAATTGGAAAAACTTCATTTTTATTTTTGCTATATTTGAATTTCTATTAAAGATTAGCCATGCCGTTTTACACATGATTGGAGTACCACATTCACGACATTCTGACAAAAATTTACTGTTTATGATGTATAAAAGAGAAAATATTGAAAAAAGTGTGTTTTCCCATTGATATCAATGGAAAAACTTCATTTTTCTATTAAAGCTACCGCCATCGCGTTTCCTAATTCTAATTCTAATTCACAACACTGCAAGCAGCCTTATTTGGCCAATATGGCAGTGGAGAGACCAACTCTTATTCTTACATATATTACCAAAAAGCTCCCAAAACCCCAGGCTTAAATCCCTGTGATCCCTCTACAACACTAGTAATGGTAGGGTGGCTTTTTATTAGGCCCTCCACCTTATCCTTTCCAAGGCCATTCCATTGTCGAATTGTCTTTGGTAAGAAAGACCAGTAATATGCGTCTGTCTGTGCCCTAATCTCCTTTAATTTATACGAATGATCCTTTCTCCCTTTGTAATTAGCAGTGGACACATCCCACCAGAGGTCCATCACACCCCAGCAGCAGCAGTCTGATAAACAGACCTATACTGCGAGATGTTCACTGCTGGCTTAGTGTTTCCCAACCTAATTCCCTGATCATGTCAGACATACTATCCCAGTTAGAAAACCTGTGGAATACAATTCTTGCTGCCCTCCTCTGTATCCTTTCAATCTTCGAAGATAATTCCTGCCTGATGGGAAACCAAATTGGACTACCATACTCCATAATTGGTCGCAATATGGAAATATTATCTGTTTCCCTCACCTCCCTTGTGCTGTCCCAAAGGACCCTACTAATCAGATGGATTAATTGACTAGCCCTCAGAACTAATTTTTTTATATGATCCTTCCAGGTACCTTGGTGATGTAAAATTATTCCAAGATGCTTATGGGTGCCAAATCTGTCAACCCTAACTCCATTGTAAGAATCCTACACTTTTTCAGATTCAATGGCAGTTCCCATTTTACACACCAATTGTAAATCTTATTGAGATCCTGTTGTAATTGTGTACAGGAGGATAACCCCTCATCTAAAACCAGGGCAGTACATGTGTCATCTGCAAATAGTTCAAGGAAGGAACTAATGTCAAGTCCTATGTCATTCACATAGAGAATGTACAACAAAGGACCCAAAACACTTCCCTCAGGTACCCCTGATGTGGCTGGTTTCCATTTAGACGCACTACTCTTGAAAATTACCCTCTTTCGTCTATCAAGCAGATATGATCTTACCCACTGAGTAACCTTACTATGTATCCCTAGACTTGACATTTTGAAATCAGCTTATCATGGGGCACCATGACAAAAGCCTGTTCAAAGACTAAGAATACAACATCAACCTGCTTACTGTTGTCTAAAGAACTTTAAATATAATACATCAAGCAAGCCATTTGGGTGTCACATGACCTCCCTTTCCTAAATCCATGCTGATTGTTGCTGAGGATGCCATTATATTCCAGATATCCCATAATAGAGGAGAATAGGATGTGTTCAAAAACCTTGGATACAGCACTCGTTAATGAAACTGGTCTATAGCAATTAGGGTCTGCTGTGTCTCCTGACTGGAAAATTGGTACCACATTAGCTAGTTTCCATGATGATGGAACAATACCCATGTCTAATGACTTCCTTAATATTTCCGCCAGGTAATAGCTAAGTAAACCTGAAAGTCGCTGCATAATATATGGAGAAATGCCATCAGGACCTGCAGCCTTACGAACAACTGATTTGCTTAGTAATTGCTCAATTAACACCCTATTTATAGTAACCTCATCCATTCCCCTGGAGAATCACTATCAAGTACCATCTGGAATTTCCTCCTACTGGTTGCAAAGCGTTTTGCAAATGCATCATTGAAAAAATTTGCAATCATAAGACTATCCTTAACTTCATTTCCTGAACTATCTTTAACCACTGTATGCCTGTAACCCTCTTTCCTACACCTCTTCAGATACCTTCAGAAAGCTTTTGGATTTTTCTTCAGCCTGTCTCCCAAAATGTTTTCAAAAAAATTCATGTAAGCCTTCTTCATATACACTTTAACTATTTTCCAGGCCTTCTTATAAACTAACTCAGTATTGGCATCCCTCCCTCTCCTAAGTGCATTCCTAGCCTTTTGCTGGTTCCACAAAGCTACCCTCACCTCTTTTGTATACCATTCAGGAAGAGTATTATCCTTTATAATCTTAGTGGGGACAGCTACCTGCTTGCCCTTCTCTAAGAGGGCTAGGAATCGTTGCCAAGATTCCTCAACACCACAGGTATTAACAATGGTATAAAAGTCATTTAAATCCTATTCTAGATATGATTTACAATATTCTCAATTATCCTTATTGTATTGGTATGCCACCATGTCTGGTGCCACCTGTCTAAGTAAACATTTAGCTATCTCCACCCTTACCCCTGCATGGTCACTATTTCCTTCAATACACTCTACAGTGTTAATAGAGCTGGGCACATTTGTAAATAATAAATCTAAAATTCCTTCTTTATCATGTGTAGGCATTGTGACATTATGTTCCAATCCATTATTGTTCAACTGTTACAAAAATAAGTTCAGAGACCTGATAAGCTGGTATGTTAATTAGGGGGTACACAAAACCAATCAAACCCTGGTAAATTGAAGTCCCCTCCAAGAATTACTACTGGTACCTTCTTCTATTTATATATATGCTTCAATGATTGTGACAGTATTGTAAGTGGGAGTGAATCATCACCTGGTGGACGATAGAAGCCAACTACATAAATTCCCCCACCATGAGAGCTTGCAACATGACAACATACCATTTCACAATCTTCCTCATATCGCAGTTCCCTAGAGTTCTCCAGGGATTTATCTATTGCTATAAAGACTCCACCCCCTCTGCCTGTTTTCCCATCCCTTCTATAAACTGCAAACTTATCTGAGAAGATCTCTGCTGATTTGATGTCTCCCCTCAACAAGGATTCAGTGCCAATTATGATATCAGCATCTGATGTGGCAGCAAGAGTATTGAACGCAACCACTTTATTCACTATGCTTCTGCAATTCACAACAATCAAAGTCAATGAATCATTCACTGCTAAAGACTTAGCTATCCCTCCCCTATTAACACTCATCCTATTGATATTTTTACTCATCCTGCAGTAAGATGACTTGGTACATGTTCTTAATAATCGACAATAAACTCCTTCATTTTTGTACCAATCCTTGAGACAGTCCTTTCATTAAAATGAAACCCATCAACAGCAAAAGAATGTTGGAGATTCGAGAGACATGCTCTGTAATCCAGTAGTTTTGCCCCAATAGCCTGACATTCAGAAAACATCCTATTATTGATCCATCTGGCCTTTGCTGCAGTTAACCTGCCTTTATCGTGTCGTTCCACAACAGGACACAGCGTAACTCTTGCCTTGAGCCTAATTCTTTTTACCTCTCTAGCTATATCCATAATTCCCTTTAGAACTTCATCTGTTATATCATGTGATCTTATATGTAAAATCATGATACCTTTAATCCTTTCATAATACCTTTAATCCTACCCTTTATGTCTTCCAACCTTGCTTCAGGATGGGAAGCAACACTAACACACAATCTCTCTAGCCCTTCTGGTAGTGCCCAGCCATTTCCGACATTCTAACAAAAATTTACAGCTCTATGTGTTTTAGGAGGGAAAATATTGCACAAAGTGTGTTTTCCTATTGATTTCAATGTAAAAATTAATCTTTCTTTTTCTTTATCTCAATCTCTATTAAAGCTGCAGCAATCTCGTTTTAAACATGATTGGAGTTCCTTACTTCCTACATTCTGGCATAAATTTACAGCTCTATATTGTATAGGAGAGAAAATATCATAAAAAGTGTTTTATCCCATTGATTTCAATGTAAAAACTCCATTTTTCTTTTTGCTACATCTCAAATTCTCTTAAGCTACAGCGAGGCCATTTTGCACATTATTGGAGTACCTCATTCCCTACATTCACACAAGAATTTTCAGTTATATGTTGTTTAGGAAAGAAAATATAAACTAAAGTGTGTTTCCTCATTGAATTCAATGGATAAACTAGATTTTTTTTGCTATATCCCAATTTCTATTTAAGAAACAGCCATGCCATTTTGAAACTTTTTGGAGTACCTCATTCCCTACAATCTCACCAAACTTTATAGTTAAATGTTGTATAGGAGATAAAATATGCAACAATGTAAGTTTTCCCATTGATTGCAATGCACAAACTCCCTTTTTCTTTTTCCAATATCTCAATTTCTATTAAAGCTAGAGCCATGTTGTTTTTCACATGATTGGAGTACCTCATCCACTTCATTCTTACAAAAATTTACAGTTCTATGTTCTACAGGATAGAAAATAACGCACAGTGTGTTTTCCCATTGGTTTCAATGTAAATCTCCACTTTTCTTTTGCTATATCTGAATTTCTATTAAAGCTGCAGCCATGCCGACTTTGCACACGATGAGAGCACCTCATTCCCTACATTCTCACAAAAATTTACAGTTCAATAATTTATAGGAGAGAAAATATCGCACAAAGGGTGTTTTCCTATTGATTTAAATGTAAAAACTCGATTTTTCTTTTTGCCATACTTCAATTTCTATTAAAGCTACAGCAATGACGTTTGGCACATGATTGGAATACCTCATTCCCTACATTCTTGAAAAATTTACAGTTTTATGTTGTATAGGTGAGAATATATCACACAAAGCGTCTTTTTCCATTGATTTCCATGTAAAACACCATTTTTCTTTTTTGCTATATCTCAATTTTTATTGAAGCTACAGTTATGCGGATTTGCATATGGTTGGAGTACCACATTCCCAACATTCTGGATAAAAGTTATGATTCTGTTATGCATAGGAAAGAAAATATTGCAAAAATTGTGTTTGTTGATTGATGTCAACGTAAAAATGCCATTTTTTCCCTATATATCACTTTCTATTAAAGCTACATTCATGCCGATTTGCACATGATTGGAATACCTCATTCCCTACATTCTTTAAAAATTTACAGTTTTATTTTGTATAGGTGAGAATATATCACACAAAGCGTCTTTTTCCATTGATTTCCATGTAAAACACTATTTTTATTTTTTGCTATATCTCAATTTCTATTGAAGCTACAGCCATGCCAATTGGCACATGGTTTGAGTACCACAACCTCAACATTCTGGATAAAAGTTATGATTCTATTATGTAAAGGAATAAAAATATTGCACAAAGTGTGTTTTCCAATTGATTTCAGCATAAATACTCAGTTGTTTTTTTTTTGCTATATCTCAATATATATTAAAGCTAGAGCCAAGAAGTTTTGCACATGATTGGTGTACATCATTCCCTACATTCTCATAAGAAAATTTACAGTTCTATGTTGTATAGGAGAGAGAATTTCGCACAAAGTGAATTTTCTCATTGATTTCAATGCAAAAACTGCATTTTTCTTTTTGCTATGTCTATATTTCTATAAAAGCTACAGCCATGCCATTTTGCACATCACCTATACAGTTATGATTCTATTATGTATAGGAGAGAATATCGCAGAAAGTGTGTTTTCCCATTGATTTCAATATAAAAACACCATATAGTAATTTACTATATCTCAATTTCTATTAAAGCTGTAGCCATGCCGTTTTGCACATCATTGGAGTACTTCATTCCCAACATTCTGAATAAAACTTAAGATTCTATTATGTATAGGAGAGAAAATATCACAAAAAGTGTGTTTTCCATTGATTTCAAAGTAAAAACTCCATTTTTCTTTTTGCTATATTTCAATTTCTATTAAAGCTACAGCCATGCCCTTTTCCACATTATAGGAGTACCTTATTCCCTACATTTTTGCAGAAATATAGTTCTATGTTGTATAAGAGAGAAAGTATCGTGCAAAGTGTGTTGTCCCAATGATTTGAATGTAAAAACAATTTTACGTTTTGCTATATCTCAATTTCTATTAAAGGTACAGCTATGACGTTTTCAACATGATTGGAGTACCTCATAACCTATATTCTTACGTAAATTTAAAGTTCTATGTTGTATCATCATACAAATCATCACTCTTCTCCAGCATGAAACTGGGTTGGGTCTAAGAGTTCCAATCCTGCACCCTCGTCAATAACTGACCAGGCCCCCATCCGCCCCACACACACCTATGTCCTTTTGTACCACCTGCTCCCACGTCCTCTTTTGTTTTCCCCTCCCCCTGACGCTCCCAACCACCTGCAGTCCCATGATGGAAATAACCAGCTCCTCCTCCCCCCTTCGCATCACATGTTAATACTACCTTAATCTGATTCCCCTCATCTTCTCCACGATGTCTCCCACCCACAGACTACCCCTAAAATGGTCATTTCGTATCCTGTCAGCTCATGAAGCGCAGCATATGCATCTCCACCACCTGCATTCTCCTTTCATGGTCCTTCCTCATGGCCTAACACTCTGAGCCATACAGCATAGCTGGCTTAAACACAGTTCTGTAGACCTTGCCTTTTAGCTTTATATGCACCCGGTGGTCACACAGAACTCCACTTGTCTGTCTCCTCTTCAGCCAACCTGCCTTAATCCTATTAGACACATCAGAGTCTATTTCCCCATTTCCCTGGAACACTGATCCTAAGTATCTAAACTCCTGCACTGCTGGTATCACCTCATCCCCTAAACATACCTCACCTTCTGGCCTTTGACCACTCCAGTTAAAAGCTCGGTATTCTGTCTTTTTCATATTCACCTTCAGGTTCCCCTTTCCCATTGCTACCTTGATGTTTGAAGGCCCTTTTGGGCTTCCTCATTGGACTCTGCAAGCTTTCCCACATCATCGGCAAATATCGAGCACTGGGTGCCCCATTCCCCTACTCCCATCAGCAGCTAATCCATGACAAGAGTAAATAAGTATGGGCTAAGTGCTGACCCTTGGTGTACACCCACCCACACGAAGAAGCTTTTTGTGTTTCCCCAAGCTTTCCTCACCCTAGCAGTAGAGCCCTCATACATATCCTGCACTATTCTAATGTGACCTTCATCTACCCCTTTTCTTCTTAGCACATTCCATACTACCTGACTAGGAACGCTATCATATGCCTTCTCTAGGTCAATGAATATTGCATCGAGGTCCTTCTTTGCAGCTCTATATTTTTCTATCATCTGCCTTAGGATAAATATTGGCTCCACTGTAGACCTACCAGGCATAAACCCCAATTGATTTCCCCAGACAATAGTGCATTTTCTGAGGCGGCCCTCAATGACTCTTTTCCACAGCTTCATTGAGTGGCTCATTAGCTTGATGCCTCTATAGTTTCTACAATCCTAGGCGCCACCTTCGCCCTTGAAAAATTGAACTATTCAGCTTTCCCTCCATGCTGATGGCATTCTGTCTCCACTTGCTACCTTATTAAAGAGCTATATTAGCCACGTTACTCCTGTGGCCCCCAGGGAATGCCAAACCACCATGGGAATCTCATCTGGGCCTACTGCTTTTCGTCCTTTCATCTTTTGGAGGGCCCCAACTATTTCTTCCTCTGTCACCCTGTCGACTTCCTCTGAGGTGCCTGGGTGGCTCTCAATGGTCCTTTCCTGGTTGGCAGCATTTAAGAGGCCATGATAGTACTCCTCCCACCTCCTGGTTATTTCTGTTTGTTGAAAACGGACTCTACCACTGCTATCCTCAACTGTTATGGCCCTGGTAATGTCCTTACTTGTTTTTTCCCTGGTCCTGGCCAGTCTAAAAATGTTTTTCTCACCTTCTTTTGTCGCTAGCTCATTGTATAGTTCCTCATACTTGTGGTTTTTGGCCAGAGCAATTCTCCTATTATCATTTTTCCCTGCTTGAATATAGGCGGTCTTAGATCCCTGGTCTCACATGTCTTGCCACCTATGGAACGCCACCTTTGTAAGTTTGATAGATGCTTCCACCTCTTCATTCCACCACCAAGACTGCCTACTGTGAGGGTTGCCTCCTACTTTTGCCATACTAAGCAACATCTTTCCACTTCTCCTGATTGTCCTGGCAACCCTGTCCCACATGGCATTAGCAGACCCTTCTGAAACCCAGTCTACCTGTTGAGAAATATCCTCCCTGAATTCCTCTGAGTAAGCTGGCAACCGCCACCACCTAATAACTGGTTCTCCCTTCCATGCATTCCTCCTGACTGCCCCCTTAATTTGCATCTCCAGCATGAGCAACTTATGCCCACTGGCATTCTGGAAATCCTCACTGGGAAGTGCCCAGCAGTCTCGCATCTCTGCCCTATTTTGCAGCTCTAGCATGAAAAAGTCTATTTGGGACCAAACCTGTGTGGAAAGAAAGGTTATTAAAGTTCTATATTGCATAGGAGATAAAATATCACACAAAGTGTGTTTTCTTATTGAGTATATTGTAAAAACTCCTATTTTCTATATCTCAATTTCTATTAAAGCTACAGCCACGTGATTTTACACATGATTGGAGTACCACATTCCCAACATTCAGGAGAAAAGCTATGATTCTATTATGTCTAGGAATAACCATTTTTGTAACAACCATTTTTCTTTTTGCAATATCTCAATTTCCATTAATGCTAAAGCCATTCCGTTTTTCTCATGATAGGAGTATCTCATTCCCTTCATTCTCACAAAAATTTACAGCTCTATGTTGTATAAGAGAGAAATAATGACAGAAAGTGCTTTCTCATTGATTTTAATGAAAAAACTCCACTTTTCTTTTTGCTATATCTCAATTTCTATTCAAGCTGCAGCCATGCTGTGTTGCACATGATTGGAGTGCCACATTCCATACATTCTTGCAAAAATTTGCAGTTCTATCATGTTTAGGAGACAAAAAGCACAAAGTGCATTTTCCCATTGATTTCAATGGCAAAATTTCATTTTTCCTTTTTTTATATCTCAATTTCTATCAGCAATGACGATTTGCAAATTATTGGAATACCTCCTTCACTACATTCTTGTAAAAAGTTACTTTTCTAATTTGTATAGGAGAGAAAGTATTGCACAAAGTGTGTTATCCCATTGATTTCAATGTAAAAACTCTATTTTTCTTTTTCTTATATCTCAATTTCTATTAAAGCTACTGCCATGCTGTTTTGCACATGGTAGGAGTACCAGATTCCCAAAATTCTGGTTAAAAGTTATGATTCTATTATGTATAGGGGAGAAAATACAACCTAAACTGTGTTTACATATTGATTTCAGTATAAAAACTCCATTTTTCTTTTTCCTATATCTCAATTTCTATTAAAGCTATAGCCTTGTCCTTTTGCACATGATAGGAGTTCCTCAACCCTTCATTCTCACAAAAATTTACAGTTCTATGTTCTATAGAAGAGAAAATATTGTAAAAAGGTATTTTTACTGTTGATTTCAATGTAAAATCCATTTTCTTTTTGCTTTATCTTAATTTCTCTTAATGCTACTTGCTCCATTTGCTCCATTGAGCATCGGGTTTTCCATTGAGCATCGGGTTTTCCATTCAGCATCAGGTTTTCTATTCAGCATTGGGCTTTCCATTCACCATCAAGTTTTTCATTTAGCATCGGGTTTTCCAAACGTCAACACATTGATGTCTTCTCTCTGCTGTCAGTAAGTCTTTGTATGTTTAATTGCTTTTTTGCTATTATAGTTTCTTTATTTATTGTTATATATTTTGCTGTTTAATTCAACATTTGCAATTGAGACTTATATCTGTCTATAATTTTCTCTTGGTTTTTACTTTTATCTGTCAAGGCATGTGATAATGGATTAACTAGTGTTTATATTTATCAGATCTCACAATTGAATAACTAGCTTCAGGATTGTCTGTTTCAACCCAGCCTAAGTATACTCCTAAGTATACAGCCTAAGTATCTCTAGGGATTTGCCTTCTTTGCATAAAAGGACATTATCTCAAGATCGCCTAATATTAAATGTATTATTTTAAGTGGGCAGGTTCATTATGATTGTTTAATGATACGTGTAACTGAGCTTCCACTCTTAATACCCACCTTCCATATAAGAACTCCTACATGCTCTTTTGTGAAAAGTAAAGAGCTAAACGAAGAAAGGTCCTGCTTATCTCCCCCAAGTACTTATACAGTACAACTCCGATTTTCCGAACTCCTATCATCCAAAGCCCATATTATCCGAATCGCTTTCAGAATTTCAGATAAAAAATTAGGAGGAAACGTACTGCGATTTTCAAAACAATTTGCGACTTGGCTGCCTGAAAACGGATCCTGACAGTCAAACAGCTTACTTTGACCGAGATGTTCAGCAAGCAATGACTTCCATTTACAGTATGGTACACTTACACGTCCCATTTTCTCCAATTTAGGTCCATTTTTTTGGAAAAAAATCCCATTATCCGAATTTTTTATTATCCGAATGGGGTCTGTTCCCAATTGATTTAGATAATTGGAGTTCTACTGTACTTCCTGTGTCCAATTAACTCCACTACTGCTGAAGCTGATAGATAATTTACAACCTTTAATTGACCTTACTCATTTATTATGCAAATTTCTCACCTCCACAACTAATTTGGCAAAGGAGGTCTCAGGGATTAAAGCTGAAGTTCTAAACTTAAAAACCTTTTTGAAAGCTGATCTTTCCTTAGCTGAAACGAAATTAGTGAATGAAAGTTCAGATCTTAAATTCGGACTGAGGAACTTAAAGCCATCTATTCTATTGGACCTTACCTCTTCTGAGTCCTGCCTGGTGAATATTACATCAAAACCCTATTATGCTTCTGTCACCTGTCTTCTGTCACCCTAAAAGAATATGGTAACTGGAAATTGAATGACCCTAACAATCAACAATTCTCAAAACTTTCTGATCACTCCATGTCGCCATCTACTATGCCTATGGATCATAACACCCAATCCTCCAATAAGACTATGCATTGCCCATCTCCTGGTAGGTCAAAATTTACAGTGAAAGGACTATCTAGCTCATCACAATACTGTCTGCATCACGCAATAGACTCTTCCAGATTTTTCTAACTAGATTAGATAACTAAGTTAGTTGTTAAACACTCCATTAATTCTTATTGGATAATGACATTAAGAATCTTACCCCCATCTGTAAATTGTGTACTAAATTCACTTCCTATTCGTCCTTTGTTATAATGGGAGACAAGGAATCGGTGACCAAGCTTCTCAATCAAGAAATATGGCCTTTGGGTGCCCTACTTAAGCCCTTTTGTGGAACTTCCCAGGAATCTCTTACCTCTGAGGCTTGTTTTGCCGAGGGCTATTCCACTGACAATACACACCTGAGAACAGCAAATCAATTAGAGAGTCACACTAGATAGGAGCAGTTAGTAATCTCTGCTTAAGATTAATGGCTTCATTTTCTGCTAAAATTTATTATCAGAATGTGTGGGGTCTTAGATCAAAATCCCACAATATCTTGCCAAATATTCTTTTATCTGATTTTCACATTATCGTTTTTACAGAAACCTGGCTTAGATACGAAATTGCTAGCAGTAATTATTTCACTGACCAGTATACCGTTTTCCATCATGACAGCCCTCCCAACTACCATGGTGGAGGCATCCTTATAGCAATCAATATGAGCTGATGTCCCTGTAAGGACACTATGTACAGTGACTTTAATGACAGTGAATTTTTCATTTCTGTTCTACTTAAAAACATTGAATTACCTGCTTTCCATTTGGCAGCTTGTTATTTCCCCCTCCTTACCTACTACCTTCTTTCTAGATCATTTTCATAGGCTTACCACTTTCTTGGTGACACATTCACATGGTATCTTAATAGGTGACTTTAATGTCCCTCGGACTAATTGGTTCCATTTATCAGGGTGTCTATCATCCATCTAAAGCTTTGGCTGTTATTACTCTTGTAACAGTCTTTAATCTTGCACAACATAATTTTGTTCTTAACTCTCTACACTGTCTTCTTGATCTCTGCTTCTGAAATATCACATGTAAGATATCCTTGGCCAAGCCAATTTCAACAGTTGATCCCCACCATCCCCCCTTACTATTTCATTCCAAGCTACCTTGGTTTCCACCCTATCATACATCTCCACCAACTTTAAATTGGAGGAAGGCAAATTTTATAGTAAGGTATAACCTCCCAAGTTGTTCATCTCCATATGTTGACCACCTCTTTATCTTGACCATGAATCATTAGAACCAATATTCTCCCATAAGCATACCATTGTATGCACACTCCATAAGTTGACCACCTCTGGATATTGACCACTGACCACCTACAGTTGGCACAACAGTCATCATCACCTCTCTATGTTGACCATTTTGGTGCAATCATGCTCCAATTGGCCAGCTGTGTACAAAATTCACTCTACCAGTCACTCATAGGGGAAAACCCTTTTCACTACGCATCTTGTTGTCAAAGTGAACAAGTGTATTTAACATTATGTCAAAACGAAAAATAGTGGACCTAACGATAGAAAAGAAGGTGGAAGTTCTGGACCAAGTAAAGGCAGGGAAATCTCAGCAATCAAAAACAACAGTGGGGAATATTGTCAAGGCAAGGGAAAAAAATTTTGAAAGCATTTAATGAAAATTGTTCTAACAGAAGGAATAAGATTGTGGCCGATGATTTGGATAAAAAAGTTTTTCAGTTTTTCTCAAGTTGTTGATCCAAGAACATTCCTTTAACTGGGCCACTGATTCAGGAAAAAACAAAAGTAGTCACCCAAGCACTGGGACGTGAAGATTTCACTGCCAGCAATAGTTGGCTGGAAAAGTTCAAACTGTGGCATAACATTCAATGTTGTTCTTTAAGTGGTGAGTCAGCTGATGTGAGTCTTGTTGCTGCTGATGACTGGAAATCAAAGCTGTCTATGTCGATTGCAGATTACAGTCTGACAGATATTTTTAATGCCAATGAAATGGCTGTGTTTTACAGACAGCTTCCAACCTGTTCCCTTGTTCAAAAAGGTGATTGGTGCAAGGGTGGCAAACAAGCTAAGGAACGTGTAACTGTCCTTCTCTGCTGTAGTGCCTTGGGCGAAAAACTACAACCTCTAGTGATTGTTCATGCTGAACGTCCTAGAGCATTCAAGCAAAATAACGTTAATCCAAAAACCTTCCACTGAAATACTGCTTCAACAAAAAAACGTGGATGACCAGTTCTGTTTTTTTTTGGAATGGGTGAAAAGTGTAAACACAGGCATGAAGCGTAAGCAGCAGAAAATTGTCATTTTTGTTGACAATGCTACTAGTCATGGACTTATTGAGCTCACAAATGTTTGGCTGCTGCATCTACCCCCTAACTTAACATCAGAGGTGCAACCTCTTGATTGAGGGATAATCCAAACAATGAAGCCACACTACTGCCGGCAGTTGCTCAACATGTTAATTGCAAATGCTGAAGACTGCCAACAGGCCATGGAGTTTAGTAAGTCGATCACTATTCTAGACTGCATTCAGTGGGTCACATCATCCTGGCAGTGCATTTCCAAGATCACCATTGCCAAATGTTTTCAACAGTGTGGTGTTCCAATGGAAAACCCCAACGTTGCTGAAGTGGATATTTTTCCTACTGATGAACAACTATTGAACATGGAGTGGGTCAGTGTTAATGAAATGATGCAATATGAGAGCAGTGTGGAGCTTCATGAGACCCTTGGTAGCGATACTGAGAGCATACTGCTTTCTGTAATCAGTTCAAAAGAAACAGAGGAAGAGAGTGAGGAATCCGAGGAAGAGCAAGAGAATTTTCAAAATGTCACTGTTCAACAAGCATCACTCTATATTAAAGAAATAGTGTGCTTTGCTTCAGGCACCTCTGGAAGCTTACTAGAAAAGGCATTTGATCTTCAGAAAGAAATCGAGCAAGTGCATGCTGCATCCAAGTCCTCAACACAAAGTGCAATAACAGATTTCTTTAAATTCACATAATATACTGTACATACATGTTAATGCTCACAATATTTTTACATACATACTGTATATAAATGTATGATATTTGTACTGTATGCTCATGAAACCTACATGATTTCTTCTCATTTGTTCTTTTATTAAATATGTACAGATGTACATGTATAATTTTATGTGACCTCCAGATGTTGACCACCTCCATATGTTGACTGGTTTTGCATGGAACAGTGACTGGTCAGGTTATGGAGGTTATACTGTATGTATAAATTTCTTGCAAGAATTAACTGGACTTCAATTTTCTCTCACAACTCACCATAACTTGCAGTTGATCACTACTACCATATCCTACCGTATGCTGTGGACCATTTTTTTCCATTGAAAAGATTTGTTAACCCTACGAATACCTATCCATTTTGGTTTATTAAAGAGTTAAGACAAGCACTAATTAATAAGTGGAAGGCTTTTATGCATAACAAACATAAGCCTTCCACATACCGTTACCTTTCCTTCTCCAAGCTGCCAGCCAAGGTGAAATCCTTGCTGGCAAGAGATTGGAATAAGTTTATTACTTCCCTAATTAACAATGCAAAAGCACATAACACATTTTTGCATAACTATAAACGTTATACTAACCAGAGGCATACTAATATTACTTTAAAAGTTCAGGGTGATTACTTGACTAGGGAATATTGCAGAACGTTTCAGCCTTCTAGTTCCCATACCCTAGACCCTGTCCAAACTTGTGCTGAAACTTAGGGCTACCCCTTGCCTCAATCCTATGGAGTCCCTCACTGCCCCATTAATATCTGTGTCAGATGTTCTGGAGGGTATTAAGAAACTGAAACCTACTTTCTCTTAAGGCCCAGATATTCTTCCCTCCATTGTGATAAAAGCATTTAGTCATATCCTAGTACCAGTTTTGGCCAATCTGTTTACATGGTGTATCACCTCAACTTTCATACCATTAATTTAGAAAACGGCCTATGGTGTTCCAATTTTTAAGTCTGGTTCCCAAACTAATCCTGCAAAATATAGGCCGATCTCCTTAATAACACCAACTGTAAAAGATTTGGAGTGTGTTCTAAGGAAAATTCTATGCACTTGGTCTGAACTACTTCTTGCACTCCAGCAACATGGCTTTATTCCAAAAAGGTCTACTGAATCAAATCTTTTCCAGCATACATTATCTACTTATACTGCCTATGACAGTTCGTCTCAATATGATTCTATTTATATTGATTTATCTAAGGCCTTTGATAGTGTAGGGTTGCGATGTACCGACGCCCCCGTCAGGTGGCGTCACTGTGCAGCCACACTCCGGCCACTTTCCCTATTTAACAGTAGATGGCACCACGTACTGGGCAAACTACCCAGTTAGTAGGCTGACGCTCCCGCTTGGTGGCGTGCAGCCTGCTTTAGTTAGTTTTAGGCGGGAAATGGGACGCGTCCTATAAAAACAACGGAAAAGGCGAGAAAGGGTGGTCTCTCTCTTAGCTGTGCAGTGTGAAGCTGCGTTTAACGGCGGGCAAGCGCCCAAACAAAGAACTCTAGCATTTACTCTACATGTTATAGTTTAATAGTCTTATACAGTCGTACACATTGGAATAGACGAGCCAATGTGTGTGGTAATGATAGTGAGGTGTATTTCTTCAGTTGATTTAGCACCAACACTGGACTAGACGAGCCAGTGTGTGCTGTGTGTCGATGGTAAAGTGCCTAGAAGAACTCTTTGGCCATTCTGTGATGCTTGCTTGGCAAGCTTGATGAGCTGAGACTCGCCCGCTTCACCTAGCCTGGAACTGCCGCCTATGCCATCTCTACAGCTAATTACTTAGTTTTTGAACTCCACACTCTGTGTTTGGATTTTATTTTTCAACTCCACAATAGTGTCCCCATTCCTCTGCTACTCTTTAAACTACAGTCATATGGCTTGGACCAAAGATTATGTGATATCCTCTCAAATTATATGACAAATCGCTTTAATCAAATTAAACTTGATAGCTATATAAGTTCATGTTCATATTCCCAATCAGATGGAGTCCCTCAGGGTAGTGCCCTGAGTCCTTTGTTGTTTGCCCTTTTTATTAATGACTTATTTCACACTAGCTCCCCTTTAATAGATGTCCTTGCTTTTGCTGCTGACATCAAACTCTCTAACCAAATCAATAAGGTGTAAGATGCATCTATTCTTTAGGATGGATTAAAGGCACTGGAAGACTGGTGTGTGTCTAACGCCTTATCAATTAATTATTCTAAAACTCACATTATCACTTTCACTTGGAAACATAGTCCCGTATGCTACAACTACCATTTTAATAATGGAGAATTGATAAACCATATCTCCCTAATAAATGATTTGGGCATTTGCCTCGATACTAAACTAACTTTTTAAGCACATCCATATCATCAGCAGGCTGATGCCAAACGATCACTGGCATTATTGAAAGGACTGGGTAACATTTACCACTTCCCTGCTCTTTTTCAGATATTGTTTACTCTTTTAATATGACCAAAAATTACTTACTGTTTATGTATTTGGGTAACCTGCCATCTCTCACACCGTAAGGGAATTTCCTCACTCCATGATCATTTATCTAATTTTTGTTTAAATCCTGGTAAGTCGTCCATTGCCACACGTGAGTCACTTATTTTTTTGTAGCTCTACACTGGTACATTGAACAATCTCAGAGTTCATGGAACTCTTTCCTTTAAACTCACTATCCTCCTCACTCGGTTAATCTTTCTTTACCATATCTTTCAAAACAAAGTAAACAGTACTTCTTTAATGGCTTAATTAAACTTTCAAGTGCCTCACATCCAGTCATGGTCTGGTGAAGCTTTAAGTCCAGTTAGGCAACCACGATCATCTCTTCATTTGGCTCAACCAGATTTCAATAATCATAATCTGAACATTGATGATCTTCTAATGTCTTAGAAGGCATTTAAAAAGAATAGCATTATTACTTTTCCTAGAATTAATTGACATCAATTTACTTCAAACATATTGAGGATTAATGATGGTTTTATTGTCCATACAAATCTTGTTATACACTTGCTTATTTTAATGAACTTTGGGCTCAGAACATTTTCACATACAATATTACACTACAATTACAATCTTCTTCCTCACTATACAAATTGCAGTATTACCAGTAAAGGGTTACTAATCACACATTCATATCTTCATTTAAATGGTCTAACATATATGCCCCATCCAATTCCCACTTATTCCCCTCCCTTTTACCCCATGGACAGCATCTGCTGGGCTCTGCCTGTTATTGCTGTCTGGCCATTTCCCCAACATAATTTGGGCCTGGTACATAGGACAATAAATCAATCATTCCACACATCCTGGAAAAAATTTACAGTTCTATGTTGCATAGCAGAGATAAGATCGCACAAAGTGTGTTTTCCCTTGATTTAAATGTATATACTCCATTTTTCTTCTTCCTATATTGCAATTTCTATTAAAGCTACAGCCATGCTGTTTTGTACATGAATGGAGTACAACATAAACAATTCTTGAAAAAATTTACAGTTTTATGTTGTATAGGAGAGAAAATAAAGCGCAGACTGCGTTTTCTAATTGATTTCAATGTAAAAACTGCATTGTTCATTTTGCTGAATCTCAATTTTTGTTATAGACCTATAGCCATGCCATTTTCACATGATGAGTACCTCATCCCTCATACCTCATCGTTGATTTAAATATAAAAACTCCATTTTTCAATTTTCTACATCCGAATTTCTATTAAAGCTACAGTCATGCCGTTTTGCAAATGATTGGAGTATCACATTACCAATATTCTGGATAAATGTTGTGATTCTATTACCTTTAATAATAAAAACATCACCCAAAGTGTGTTTTTCAATTGATTTCAATCTATAAACGACATTTTTCTTTTTGCTGTATCTCAATTTCTATTAAAGCTACAGCCACGACGTTTTGAACATGAATGGAGTACTACATAACCAATTCTTTAAAAAATTTACAGTTTTATGTTGTATAGGAGAGAAAATATAGCACAGACTGTGATTTCTCATTGATTTCAATGTAAAAACTACATTGTTCATTTCGCTGTATCTCAATTTATATTATAAACCTATAGCCATGCCATTTTCACATGATTGCAGTACCTCATCCTTCATACCTCATCATTGATTAAAATATAAAATCTCCATTTTTCCCTTTTCCATAATCGAATTTCTATTAAAGCTACAGTCATGCCGGTTTGCAAATGATTGAAGTACCGCATTACCAACATTCTGGATAAATGTTGTGATTCTATTATCTTTAGTAATAAAAATATTGCCTAAAGTGTGTTTTTCTATTGATTTCAATGTAAAAACGACGTTTTTCTTTATGCTATATCTCAATTTTTATTTAGGCAACAGCCATGCCATTTGGCACATGATTGGAGTACCTCATTTCCTACAATCTCACAAAAATTTTCAGTTCTATGTTGCATAGGAGAGATAATATCGCACAGAGTGATTTTTTCCATTGATTTCAATGTAAAAACTCCATTTTTCCTTTTTGCTAAATCTCAATTTCTATTAAAGTGACAGCCATTCCATTTTGCACTTTATTGCAGTACTACATAACCTACATACTCAATAAAAGCTATGATTCTATTATGTATAGAAAAGAAAATATTGCACCACGTGTGTTTTCCTATTGATTTCAAAGTAAAAACTCGATTTTTCTTTTTTCTATATATCTCAATTTCTATTAAAGCTACAGCCATGCCGTTTGGCACAAGATTGGAGTACCTATTTCATTACATTCATGCAAAAATTTAAAGTTTTATGTTGTAAAGGAGAGAAAATATCGCACAAACTGTGTTTTCCTATTGATTTAATGTAAAATTTCCATTGTTCATGTTGCTATATTTCAATTTCTATTATAGAGCTATTGGCATGCCATTTTTATATGAATGAAGTGCCATATTCCAAAAATTCTAGATAAAAGTTCTGATTCTATTATGTATAGGAAAGAAAATATGGCACAAAGTGTGTTTTCTCATTGATTTCAATGCAAAAACTCCATTTTTTTTCTTTTTTGCCATATCCCAATTTCTATTAAAGCTACAGTATTGCCATTTTCCACATTATTTGAGTTTTACATTTCGAACATTCTAGAAAAGAGTTATGATTCTAATATGTTAAGGAGAGAAAATATCACACAATGGGTGTTTTCCATATTTTCTTTTTTCTTTATCTTAATTTCTGCTAAAGCTTCAGCCATGCCGCTTTTCACATGATTGGAGTACTTCATGCCCTACATTCTCACAATAATTTGCAGTTTTATGTTGTATAGGTGAGAAAATAACGCACAAAGTGTATTTTCCCTTTAATTTGAGTTTGAAAACTCCAATTTTCTTTTTGCTATATATAAATTTTTATAAGAGCAGCAGCCATGCCGTTTTGCACATGATTGGATGATACATTCCCATCATTCTTTAAAAAAATATGATTTTATTATGTAGAGGAAAGAAAATGTTGCACAAAGTGTGTTTTCCCACTGATTTTATGTATAAACTTCATATTTCATTTTGCTATGTCTATTTATATTAATCTACAGCTATGCTGTTTTGCACATGATTAGAGTACCTCATTCCCAACATTCTTGCAAAAATTCACATTTCTACGTGGTATAGGAGAGAAAATATCGCACAAAGTGTCTTTTCCCTTTGATTTCATTGTGAAAACTCCATGTTTCTTTCTGCTATATCTCAATTCTATTATAGCTACCGCCATGCCGTTATGCACATGATTGGAATACCACATTCCCAAAATTCTCAATTAAAGATACGATTCTATTATATATAGGCAACAAAATATCGCACAAAGTGTGTTTTCTTATTGATTTCAATGTAAAAACTATAATTTTCTTTTTGTTATATCTCAATATTCTATTAAAGCTAAAGCCCTGCCGTTTTCTACATGATAGGAGTACCACATTCACTACTTTTTTGAAAGAAATTTACAGTTCTTTGTTGTATTGGAGAGAAAATATCGCACAATGTGTGTTTTCCCATTGATTTCATTTGAAAAACTTCATTTTTCTTTTTGCTATATCTTAATTTCTATTAAAGCTACCAAGACGCCATTTTCCACATGATTAGAGTGCTGCATTCCCAACATTTTGAATAAAAGCTATGATTCTATTATGTATAGGAAAGGGAATATTGCACAAAGTGTGTTTTCTTATAGATTTACAAGTAAAAACTCGATTTTACTACATATAAATCACCCAGTAAGGATGATTTCACAATATACTGATGTTATCATTAAATTTATCAACTTGTTTATTGTAATTTCAGTTAGAAACGTTATGTTGTATGTTTTAAGTGAAAAAACAAAAAACAAACGCTAAGAAGCTATCATGAGCATGAATTACACCTAAAATATGACATTCTGGATAAAGAAGACACTCGGTTAATAAAGACACTTGTGGTTGTTCCCTTAGGGGTCTTCATTATCGCGGTTGGACTGTATAGCAAAAAAATGAAGTTTTTTATTGAAAAGAATGGGAAAACACTTTGCACGATATTTTCTCTCATGTATTAAATAGAACAGTAAATTTCTGCCATAATGTAGGGAATTTGGTCCTAATATCATTTGCAAAATGGAATGGCTATAACTTTAAAAGGAATAGAGATATTGCAAAAAGAAAAATAAACCTTTTCTATTGAAACCATAAGGAAAACATACTTTGAACGTTTTCTCTCCTACACCTGATAAAACTGTAAATTTTAGAGAGAATATAGAAAATATTATACACAAATCCTTTGCAAAGCGACATGGCTGAATCTGTAATAGAAATATAGATATTGCAAAAAGAAAAATGAAGTTTTTTAATTGAATTAATTGGGAAAACACACATTGTGTGCTATTTTCCTTCCTATACATAATAAAACCATTAATTTTTCCAAGAATGTTAGCAATCTTGTTATCCAGTCATGTGCAAAACGGCATGGCTGTACTTCATTAGAAATTGAGATATTGCAAAAAGAAAATGAAGTTTTTTCTTTAAAATTAATGGGAAAACACACTTTTTGCGATATTTTTTCTCCTATGCATAATAAAGCCATAAATTTTTAAAAGAATTTTAAGAATGTGGTACTTAAATCATATGCAAAACTTCATTACTGCAGCTTTAACAGAAATTCAGATGCAGCAAAGACAAAAAGGAAAGTGTTTCTATTGAAATCAATAGGAAAACACACTTTGTGCAATATATTCTCTCCTATGCAACATAGAACTGTAAATTTTTGTAAGAATATAAAGAATGAGGTACTCCAATCATGTTCAAAAAAGCATGGCTGTATCTTTAATAGAATTAGAGATATACAGAAAAAAGAAAAATCGAGTTTTTAGTTGTAAATCTATGGGAAAACCCACTTTGTGCAATATTCTCTTTCCTATACACAATAGAATCATAGCTTTTATTCAAAATGTTGGGAATGTAGTACTCCAAGCAAGTGCAAAACGGAATATCTGTAGCATTAACAGAAATTGAGATTTAGCAAAAAGGAAAAATAGAGTTTTTTTATTGAAATCAATGGAATGTTGTTGTTTGTTGGTGTTTTAGGGTCCTTCAACTACAAAGGTCATTAGAGCCCTGAAAACAATGGGAAAACACACCTTGTGCAATATTTTCTCCCCGATACAACATAGAACTGTAAATTTTTATTAGAATGTGGGGAATAAGGCCAATCGTCTGCGAAACGCTGTAGTTTTAATCGAAATATATATATGGCAAAAAGAAAATCGGAGTTTTTACATTAAAATAAATTGGAAAACACACTTTGTGCGATGTTTTCTCTCCTATACAACATCATACTGTAAACTTTAGCGAGAATGTAGTTAATAGTTTCCTCCAATCATGTGCAAAACGACATGGCTGCAGGTTTAATAGAATATGAGATACAGCAAGAAAAAAGAAGTTTTTCCATTGAAATCAATGGGAAAACGCAATTTGTGCATTTTGTCTCCTATGCATGATAATATTACAAGCTTTTGCCACTATGTAGGAAATGTGGTACTCCAATCATGTGCAGAACGGCAGGGCAGAGGCTTTAATAGAAAGTGAGATATAGAAAAAATCAATAATGTAGTTTTTCATTGAAATAAAAGGAAAACACAATTTGTTCGATATTTTCTCTCCTATATAACGTAGAGCTGAAAATTTTCCAAGAATGTAGGGAATGAGGTACTCCAAATATTATGCAATAAGGTATGGCTGTAGCTTCTAATAGAAATTGAGATACAGCAAAAATAAAAATGGAGTTTCTACATTGAAATCAATAAGAAAACACACTTTGTGTGATATTTTCTCTCCTATACATAGCAGAAGAGGAAGTAACAGGGAGTGGTTCTTACAACGTTTTTATTTTTTAGTTGAATGTCTGGTTTTTATATTGACAAAAGATTTCTATTGATCTCTGGTTTATAGTTTATTGGTTTTGAGTGTTTTTTATAAAATTGTTGGGCATTTTAGATTGTTTACAGGACCCCATTTTGATATTTACATCACTTATTTAGTTAAGTTGCGCACTACTTTGAGAGCTTGGCATATTAAATGGCCCCCAAAGAAAGCTGCAGATTGTGGGAGTTGTAAGCTTTTAAGATTAGAGCTGGGTCAGGTGAAATCTGAGATATGTATGTTGAAGAATGCAATCTTGAACCCAAGTTCCCCAGTAGCCTGGAAACCCAAGTGTAGTGTAGGTTCTCTAACTCCATCACCAAGTTCACCTAGTACATTTGTGATGGCATCAGGTGGCAAAATGGTCTTAAAAACAGATAGGACATCCCTGAGGGTAACACCTAAGGCTCTCAAGGGCAAGAGGGAAATAATGCAGCAGAATGGTATAAAAGGTACTCCTGAATTGCCTGGAAAGCTGGCTAAAGAAAAGGAAGCAGAGAATTGCAATATGCCTGTCTCTATGTCACAGGATTTTACTTTGGAGGGGTTAGCTCAGGTCAGTGATGGGGTGCTATGGTGGTGCAACACCCTTTACCTGGTTAATCTGTCGTTATTATTGGGGACACAGATTTAAGGGGTTTTGATACCTGGGCACTCCTAGAAGGGTAAGAGAGAGCATGTGTTAGTGTTGCATCTCTACCTAATGCCAGATGAATGGACATAAGTAATAGGATTGGTAGCATATTAAAAGGGAAAGGGAAGATTGTATGACAGTTTTACAACTGGGGTCCAATGATGTAATCCAGGATAATCCTGCTTTTAAAGTTCTTCAGGTAATTATTCATATAGCTAAGAAGGTTAGGAGATTCAGACCTAAGTCTAGAGTAATGGTGTGTCCTGTTATTGAGATAATGGATAGAGGAAGACTAACTACAGCTAAGGCCAAATTGATAACTGGCAAATCTAGTGATAATTATAAATGGCAAATGGCAAACGATAAAAGATAAATGGCAAAACTACTTTATTATAGGACTTTTCTATCAGATCTATAGCAGAGGTTTGCTATGGATGACTTCATTTCAATGCAAAGGCTGCTTTGAGAATAGGTGCAAAATTTAATGAGTTTATTGCTGATTTTTTAGGAAAGTTATCAGGTCATCTAATTCCAGGCTAAAACACAATTCTCATACAAAAGGGCTGCTAGGTAGTAATAGGGAAGGGGCAGGTAGGCTTCAAGCAGTAACCAACCCATTGACTTTCCCTGTGGTTAACTGCAGAAGCATAGTAAATAATGTGGTTGAGATCAATGCCCCGGCTGCTACATCAGATGCCGATATCATAATTAGTACTGAATCCTGGTTGAGGGGAGATGTTAAATCAGCAGAGATTTTTGCAGATAAGCATACAGCTTAAAGAATGATAGGGAAACAGGTAGAGTGGGTGGAGTCTTTTTGGCGAGAGTTAAATCCCTGTAATGCTCTAGGGAATTGAGTTATAAAGAAGATTGTGAAATCCTATGTTGTTGTGTTGCTGACTCTTGTGGTGGGGGAATTTATGTTGGGTTCTACTGTCTTCATGGTGATGATCCACAAACACTGATCAGACTATCACAATAACTGGAGCTTCTGCATCAAGAAAAAAGGTCCCAATGATAATTCTTGGTGGGGTCTTCCTTTTACCAGGGTTGGATTGGGGTAGTAGGCAGCCCAATATAAATTCAACATTATCAGGATCTCTTAATCTCTTTTTCTTTTTTTTGATCAAATGTACTGTAGTGGATTGGAACAAATTGTGACCATGCCTACACACAAGAAAGGGGGAATTTTAGATTTATTATTCACAAACTTTATAAATAATGTAAGGTGTATTGAATGAATTAGTGATCATGCAGTGGTTAGGGTGGACATAGTGAAAAGGTTACCTAGACGGGTGGCAGGAAGAGGGGTGGCATACCAATATAATAAGGCTAATTAGTAGTAAATATAGTCTTATCTGGAATATGAATTAAATGATTCTTACACCATTGCAAATACCTGTGGTGTTGAGGAATCTGTGAATAGATTCCTAGCCCTATTAGAAGAGGGTACAAAACTAGCTGTCTCCACCAAGATTATAAGGAAAAACTCTGTTCCAGAATTTTATACTAAGGAGGTGAAGGTAGATTTGTGAAACCAGCAAAAGGCTAAGAATACACTTAGGGGAGGGAGGGACGTCAATAGTGAGGTGGTCTATAAGGGGGCTCTCAAAATGGTTAATGGCTTCATGAAGGAAGCTTACAAGAACTTTCAAAAGGACATTTTTGCAGATAGGCTTAGGAAAAATCCAAAGGCATTCTGGGGATATATAAAGAGGTGTAGGAAGGAGGGAGAAGGGGATACAGTGTTTAAGGATGGGTCAGGAAATTTAGTAAAGGATAGTCTTATGATTGCCATCGTTTTTAATAATGCATTAGCAAAATGCTTTGAAACCATTAGAAACAGCTCCCAGCCAGAATTTGTTAGGGATTTGCCAGGAGGAATGGATAAGCTTATTATCACTAGAGTGAAATTTAAGCAGCTACAGTGTAAATTACCAGTAGGTAAGGCCATGGGCCCTGATGGTGTTTCACCATTTATACTGCAGTGGCTTTCTGGGATTAATAGCTGTTATTTGGTGGAAATTTTTAAAAAGTCATTAGCCACATGCATTGTTCCAGCATCATTAAAACTGACAAATGTGGTACCCATTTTCAAGCCTGGGGACATGACAGACCCTAAGTGCTATAGACAAGTTTCATAAAGAAGTGCTGAATACAAGATATTTGAGCACATCTTATTCTCATCTATAATGGGATATCTGGAAAGGAAGGGCATCCTTAAAAATAACAAACATGGGTTTAGGTAAGGCAGGTCACGTGACACCCAAATGGCTTGCTTGATGGATTATATTCAAAAGGGTTTAGATAGCAGAAAGCAGGTTGGTGTTGTATTCTTGGACTTTGAACAGGCTTTTCTCATGGTGCCCCATGATAAGCTGGTCTCAAAAATGTCCTACTTAGGGAAACATAGAAATGTTGTTTAATGGGTAAGGTCCTATCTGCTTGATAGAAGAAGGAGTGACATTTTCAAGGGTTGTGCATCTCAGTGGACACCAGTCACGTCGGGGGTCCCTCAGGGAAGTTTATTGGGTCCATTGTTGTACACTCTCTATGTGAACGACATGGGGCTTGATATTAATTCCTTCCTTGAATTATTTGCAGATGACACATGTGCTGCTCAGGTATTAGGTGATGGGTTATCATCCTGTGTGCTATTACAACAGGATGTGGATAGGATTTAGAATTGGAGGGTAAAATAGGAATCGCTATTAAACCTTAGAAAGCGAAGGATCACTACAATAACCAGATCTAGAAAGATACTTCAATTTGATTATTATATAGGTGGAGTTAGGGTTGATAGGGTTGTAACCCATCAACATCTGGGAATTGTCTTAAATAGTCAGGGTAATTGTAAGGATCACATTGGTGAAGTGATTGGGAGGGGTGTTCAATTCCTGCGTCTGATTAACAGGGTCATTCAAGATAGCAAAAAGGAGGTAAAGGAAACAGTATATATTTCTATAGTATGCCCAATTTTGGAATATGGCAATCCAATTTTGTTCCCCTTCTGGCAGGACTTTTCTTGGGAGGTTTAAAGGATCCAAAGAAGAGCAGCAATAATTGTACTTAATAGGATTTCCACACAAAGAGTGTATCTGCCATGATTAAGGGACTAGGGTGGGATACATTAAGCCAAAGGCATATATCTAAAAGCATTAGGAATTTTATAAGACTGCTGCTTCTAGAATGTAATGCACCTTTGGCTGGAAGTGTGTTCCCGGCTGAGTATAAAAGCAGAAAGGATAATCCATATAAATTGAAATAGGTTAGGGCATAGACAGACTCATACTACTGGTTACTTTTGCCAAAAATCGTTTGTTAATGGAATAGCCTTGGTGAGAATAAGGTGGAGGGCTTCATCCAATAAAAACCAACCATAGCTTGAGAGTTAGTCTCACCACTGTCATACTGGCCAAAACAGATACTTGCAGTGTATTATATTAGAATGAGAATTAGAACTGTAAATTTTTGTGAGAATGTAGGTAATGAGGTACTCCAATGATGTGCAAAACGGCATGGCTGTAGCTTTAACAGATATGGCAAAAAGAAAAATGGAATTTTTACAATGAGATGAATAGAAAAACTCACTTTGTGCGAAATTTTCTCTCTTTTACAACATAGAACTGTAAATTTTGGCGGGAATGTAGGGAATGGGGTACTCCAATAAGGTGCAAAATGGCGTGACTGTAGCATTATTAGAAATTGAAATATGGCAAAAAGAAAAATGGAGTTTTTATATTGAAATCAATAGGAAAACACACTTTGGGCGCTATATTTTCTCTCCTATAATATACAGAAATGTAAATTTTAGCAAGAATGTAGGGACTGAGCTACTCCAATCTTGCGCAAAACGGCATGGCTGTAGCTTCAATAAAAATTGAGATATATCAAAAAGAAAAATGGAGTTTTTACATTGAAATCAATGGGAAAACACGCTGTGTGATATTCTCTCTCATATACAACGTAGAACTGTAAATGTTTGTGAGAATGTAGGGAATGAGGTACTCCAATCACTTGCAAAATGGCTTGGCTGTAGCTTTAATAGAAATTGAGATATAGCAAAAAGAAAAATGGAGTTTTTACATTTAAATCAATAAGAAATGAAACTTTGTGCAAAATTTTCTATCCTTTACAACATATACAGCGATATTTTCTCTTCTATACATGCTGTGTTATATTCTCTCTCATATACAACGTAGAACAGTAAATGTTTGTGAGAATGTAGGGAATGAGGTACTCCAATCATGTGGAAAACGGCATGACTGCAGCTTTAATAAATATCGAGATATAGCAAAAAATAGATTTTACATTGAAATCAGTAGAAAACACACTTTGAGTGATATTTTTAATAAAGTAATAACTTTTATCCAGAACGTTTTGAATGGGGTACTCCAATCATGTGCAAAATGCCATGGCCTTAGTTTTAAAAGAAATTGAGATACAGCAAAAAGAAAAATCAAGTTTTCACATTGGAATAAATCGGAAAACACAAGTTGTGCAATATTTTCGTTCCTATGCATAATAGAAGCATAACTTTCATTCAGATTGTTGGAAATGTGGTACTCCAATCATGTGCAAAATGTCATGGCTATAGCTCTATAATAGAAATTGTGATATAGCAATATGAACAGAGAAGTTTTTATATTAAAATAAATAGGAAAACAGACTCAAACAGACTCTGCTATACAACATAAAACTGTAAATTTTAATAAGAATGTAGGCAGTGAGGTACTCCAATCATGTGATAAACAGCATGGCTGTACTTTGAATAGAAATTGAGATATACCAAAAAGAAAAATAAAGTTTTTACATTGAAATTAATTGAAAAAAATTTTGTGCAATATTTTCTCTCCTTAACAACACAGAACTGTAAATTTTTGCAAGACTGTAGGGAATGAGGTACTCCAATCATTTGCACAATGGCATGGCTGTAGCTTTAATAGAAATTGAAATATGGAAAATAGAAAAAAATGATTTTTAAATTGAAATCAATAAAAAAACTCTTTATGCATTTTTTCTCTCCTGTACAACATATAACTGGAAATTTTTGCAAAAATGTAGGGAAAAAGGTACTGCAATCGTGTGAAAAACAGCATAGCTGTAGCTTTAATAGAAATTGAGATAGAGTAAAAAAAATGGAGTTTTTCCTTTGAAATCAATAGAAAAACACACTTTGAGCTATATTTTCTCTCCGATAGATAATAGAATCATAACTTTATCTAGAATGTTAAAAATATGGTACTCCAATAATGTGGGGAGACGCGAGTTGCATTGGACACACCAGTTCACGTCAGATCACTGAAGTTCAGACACGCAAGCTAAGTTAGTACTGAAAATGGTGGTCATTTCGGAAAGCTGGGTACTGCTAATACCCAATAATCGTCACATTCGTGTAGTGTCTGTGGAGTATATGCATTGGAACTCTACAGTAGATGGGTCTCAAATGACCTCATAGTATACTGGACATTAAACTCCAACAAACAAACAAACAATCCAATTATTTTCAAAATGGCATGACTATAGCTTTAATAGAAATTGAGATATATCAAAAAGAAAAACGGTTTTTACATTTAAATCAATATGAAAACACACTTTCTGCGATATTTTCTCTCCAATACAACATAGAACAGTAAATTTTTGTGAGAATGTAGGGAATGAGGTTCTCCTGTGATGTGCAAAACGGCATGGCTGTGGCTTTAATAGAAATTGAGATATTGTAAACAGATAAAAAATAAGTTTTTAATTTTGTTTGTTGGAGTTTAAGGTCCCGTCAACTACAAGGTCATTAGAGACCCGTCCATTGCATAGTTCTAATGCATATACTGCACAGACACTACACCAATGCGACGATTAATTGGTATTAGCAGTACCCAGCTTTCCCGAGCGACCACCCATGTCAGTACTAACTGGGCTTGCGTTGCTTAACTTCAGTGATCAGACGAGAACTGGTGTGTCCAACGCAACTCGCCGCTCACAATAAGTTTTTAAATTGAAATCACAAGGAAAACACACTTTGAGCGATATTTTCTCTCCTAGACAACATAGAACTGTAAATTTATGTGGGAATGTAGGGAGTGAGGCACTCCAATCATGTGCAAAACGGCAAGGCTGTTGCTTTAATTGAAATTGATATACAGCAAAATGAAAAATGGAGTTTTAACATTAAAATCAGTGAGAAACCCCACGTTGTGCGATATTTTCTTTCCTATACAACATTAAACTGTAAATTTTAAGGAGAATGTAGGGAATAAAGTACTCCAATCATGGGCAAAACGGCATGGCTCTTGCTTTAATTGAAATTGAGTTATAGCAAAAAGAAATATGCAGTTTTCCTATTGAAATCAATAGGAAAACACACTTTCGGTGATATTTTATGTCCTATACATACTAGAAAAACAAATTTTGGATAGAATGTAGGATATGTGGTAATCAAATCATGTGCAAAATGGCAAAGCGGTAGCTTTAATAGATATAGCGAAAAGAAAAATTATGGTTTTCCTTTGAAATCGATTAAGAACAACCACTTTGTGCATTTTGTCTCCTATACATGATAGAAGTGCAAAATTTGGCCAGTATGTAGGAAATGAGGTACTCTAATCCTGTTCAAAATGGCATGGCTGCAGCTTCAATAGAAATTGAGATTTGCAAAAAGGAAAATTACGATTTTACATTGAAATCAATTAGAAAACACACTTTGTGTGATACTTTCTCTGTCTTATTCAACATAGAACTTTAAATTTTTGCTAGAATGCAGGGAATGACGTACTGCAAGTAGGTGACAAGCAGCATGGCTGTAGCTTTAAATAATTGAGATATTGTGAAAAGAAAAACGGAGTTTCTCCTTTGAAATCAATGGGAAAACACACTTTGTGCGATATTTTCTCTCCTATACAACATAGAACTGTAAATTTTTTTGAGAATATAGGGAATGAGGTACTCCAATCATTTGCAAAATGACATTGCAGTAGCTTTAATAGATAGTGAGATATAGCAACAAGAAAAATGATGTTTTTACATTGAAATCAAAGGGAAAACACACTTTGTGTGATATGTTCTCTCCTATACAACACAGAAATGTTAATTTTTACGAGAATGTAGGGAATGAGGTACTCCAATCATTTGCAAAATGGCATTGCAGTAGCTTTAATAGAAATTGAGATATAGCAAAAAGAAAAAGGGATTTTTTACATTGAAATCAATGGGAGTGGGTGATGTTTTTGTTCCTATACATAATAGAATCATAACTTTTATCCAGAATGTTGGGAATGTGGTACTCCAATCATGTTCAAAACAGCATGGCTGAAGCTTTAATAGAACGTGAGATATAGCAAAAAGAAAAATGGATTTTTTACTTTTAAATAAATGGGAAAACACACTTTGTGCAATATTTTCTTTTCTTTACAAAATAGAATCCCAACTTTTATCAAGAATGTTGGAAATCTGGTAGTTGAATCATGTGCAAAATGGCATTGCAGCAGCTTTAATAGAAATTGAGATATATAGGAAAAAGAAAAATTGATCTGTTACTTTAAAATCAATGGAAAAACCCATTTTGTGTGATATTTTCTTTCATATACATAATAGAATCATAACTCTTACTCAGAATGTTGGAAATCTAGTTCTTTAATCATGTGCAAAAATGAATGGCTATAGCTCTATAATAAAAATTGAGATATAGCAAAATGAGCAATGGAGTTTTTACAATGAAATCAAAGGGAAAAATCAGCTTGTGCGATATTATCTCTCCTATACAACATAAAAAAATATAAATTTTTGCAATAATATAGGGAATGAGGAACTCCAATTATGTGCAAAACGGCAAGGCTGTAGCTTTAATAGAAAATAAGATAAAGCTAAAAGAAAATGTAGTTTTTACTTTGAAATCAATGGCAAACCACACATTGTGCGATATTTTTTTCCTATACATAATAGAATCATTACTTTTATCCAGAATTTTTGGAATGTGGTACTTCAATCATATGCAAAACAGCATGACTGTAGCTTTAATAGAAATTGAGGTATAGCAACAAGAGTAATTGAGTTTTTAAATTGAATTTAATGGTAAAACACACTTTGAGTGATATTTTCTCTCCTATAAAACATAGAACTGCAAATTTTTAGAAGAATGTAGGGAATGAGGTACTGCAATCATGTTCAAAACGGTATGGCTGTAGCTTCATTAGAAATTCAGATATAGCAAAAAGAAATATGTAGTTTTTCTATTGAAATCAATGGGAAAACACACTTTGTGCAATATTTTCATTCCTATACATCAGTGTTTCCCAATCTGCGGTACACATACCACTGGAGGTACGTGAGTTGCAGGTTGGTGGTACGTGGAAAATAGTCAATAAAATAAAAAATGAAAAAATAAAACACAAAATCAAACAAAAAATAAATCATGAAAATCTCATAGGAACGTTTTTTTATTTCTTTATGATGTAGGAAGGTTAGAGGAGGTTCAACGGAGCTTGCAGGACATTGTCGGGGACCAGGACCTCTTACTGGTCGTGTACATGGCCAAGGGGGTGTAGTTCGTTGTGGAGTAGATAGACTGTGAGATCAGATTGTGGGGTAGATCGACTCCGACGTTACCAGTGGAATAAGTGTAGGATGGCTAAAGTGGAGACAGGTAAGTGGTGTGCTATGTGATTGCAGAGTCTCAATATAGTTGAAAGGTAAGGTTTACAAAACTGTAGTTAGGCCCACTATGCTGTATGGATCAGAGTGCTTCACAGTGAGGAAGAACCATGAGAGGAGAATGCTAGGGGCCTAGATGCAAATTCTACATTACATGAGTGGAGTGTTGAGTGCTGATGGAGTCTGCAACGAGTATGTTAGAGGCAGTTTGTGGGTGGGAAAGGTTGTATTGGCATATGATGCGAAGGGGAGGAGAAGCTCCTGTGGTACATTATGAAGCAGCAGGTGGCGGGTGGCATCAGGAGTAGAGGGAGCCCCAAGCGGACGTGGGAGCAGGTTGGGGATAAATGGAAATGGAGGATTAGAACCTGCAGACCGACCCTGCCATAGGCAGGATAAGGATGTGATGATGATATATGATCATAGAAACGTTTTTTCCTATAATTCATAAAAACTATTTTAATAATATTATACAGTAAAGTTGTTAATATGTATAGTCACTGATTGGCAATTTCCTTAACAATATTAATATCATCATCATACCCTTATCCCACCTGAGGCAGGGTCTGATCTGCGAGTTCTAGCCCTCTACTCCCATCTGTTGCCCACCAGGTCCCTGTCCACCCCACACACCGCTATGCCCTTATGGACAACTTGTTACCATGTCAGCTTCAGTCTCCCCCTTCCCTTGGTACTTCCTCTCATCTGCAATCATGGTGTTACCCTAAGGAGCTCCTCATCACCCTTTTCTCATTAAAGACCCATACCACCTCAACTTATTTTCTCTCATCATTTCGGCGATATGCACCACCCCCAGGCTCCCCCTAATATACATATTCTTAATTTCTATCAGCTCTTAATACTCCACTCATGTACAGCAAGATTTTCATTTCGGCTACTTGCATTCTACTGACGTAGGTCTTCCTCACTGCCCAACGCTCTGATACATATAGCATATGTGGCCTAACAATGGCCCTGTAGAACTTCCCTTTCAACTTGATTGTGGCCCTCCTATCACACAGGACTCCACTTGCCTGTCTCCACTTAAGCCACCCCATTGATCCTATGGCTCACCTCAGCATCTATCTCCCCATTGCTCTGGAACGTTGATCCTAAGTACTTTACCTCTTGCATTTTTTTAACCAGTTCACCCTTTGAGCATACATCCCCATTATTTTCCTGTCCATCGCAATTGCAAGCTAAATACTCTGTCTTTTTCATGTTTATTGTGAGCCCTCCCTTTCTATCAATCCTTTAATGTCGTTCAGTCCCTTTTCTATCTGTTCTTTGCTGTCACTAAGTTTTCCAATCTCGTCTACAAATGCGAAACACTGAGGGGCATATTCACCTACTTCCATCACCAGTTCATCCATAACCGGGATGAAGAGCTATGGATTAAGTGCTTAACCTTGGTGTACCCAACTTTCACTGGGTAACCCCCAGTATTCCCCAAGGAGTCCTTACCCTGGCTATGGAACCTTCATACATATCATTGACAATTCTGATAAACCCTTCTTCTACCCCCATTTTTGTAATACCTCCCACACTACCTGCCATAGGACACTCATAGGCCATCTCCAGGTTGACAAAGACGGCATAAAGAGCATTCTTTCTTACTGTATATTTCTCTATCATCTGCCTCAGGATGAAGATTCTTTCCATTGTGGACCTCCCAGGCATAAACCCCAACTGGTTTCCACAGACACTGGTTCTTACCCTGAGGTGAAATTCCAATACTCTCTCCCAGAGTTTCATGGAGTGGCTCTATAGCTTTATACCTCTGTAGTTACAACAATCCTGGACATCCCCCATTCTGTCTCCTCTAGCTATCCTACTGAAGAGTTTCCCTAGCCACCTTGTACTTTAGCTCCCTATGCTATGCCACACTTGGATGGGGATGCCAACTGGGCCTACAGCTTTTTAACCCTTCATATTCCTTAGTGCCCGCGCTACTTCCTCCTCTGATACACAGTCCAACACCCTTTTTGATGCAGGGTGGGTAGCGGGGACCTCACCTCCCCCTGTAGCATTCAAGAGAGTTTTAAAGTACTCTTCCCACCTCCTCTTTACCTCTGGTGGGGAGAGCAGGACACTACCTTCAATATCCTTTACTGTTCACTATCCTTAACAATATTAATAATTGAGGGAAAATTTTTGGACAAGAAACACATCTTCTTATAAATGGGTGGGGGAGTATTTTTTTGTGGAGCGTCCCATGTTGAGTTCTGAAAAATATGGTAACCCTCTAAAATTTATAATGCAAATAAAATTAGACAATTTTTCATGGGTATGGCCAACAGTGGAGTACTGTAGTCGAATTTGGTTTCACAGTGAGTATAATGTTAGGAAGTTTCTTCAAAAAGGTGCCATTATAGCAGGTATGCAATATTTGGTAGAATAGATGTTATGCTTCAGGTTCCTTGGGGGTGCAATGGGTTATAAATTATTATTCAATGGATTATCAATGGTCTTTCCACTGACAATTTAGCTTATCAGGACTGCTTACAGTGTATTCAATTAAAATTAGAAAATCACACAATAACAAAATTTGAAGAAATACAATCATTTTTATGAAGTGGTACAATTTAGCGTGATGTACTACCAAGTTGTACGTAAGCTGAAAAAGGTTGGGAAACGCTGCTATACATAATAAAACCACAAATTTAGCTTTAAAGAATGCAGGGAATGAGGTACTCCAATCATGAGCAAAACGGCATGGCTGTGGCTTTAATGGAAATTGAGATATAGCAGAAAGAATAATGTAGTTTTTACATTGAAATCAATAGGGAAACACACATTGTGCGATATTTTCTCTCCTATAAAACATATAACTGTAAATTTTTGTGAGAATTTAGGGAATAAGGTTTTCCAATGATGAGCAAAACGGCATGGCTGTAGCTTTAAAAGAAATTGAGATATAGCAACAACAAAAGTGGAGTTTTTACATTGAAATCAAAAAGAAAACAAACTTTGTGTGATACCTTTTGTCATATACGTAATAGAATCATATCTTTTATACAACATGTTGGGAATGTGGTACTCCAATCATGTGCAAAACGGCATGGCTGTAGCTTCAATAGAAATTGAGGTATAGCAGTAAAAAATGCAGTTTATACATTGAAATCAATGGGAAAACACACTTTCTGAAATATTTTCTCTCCTGTACAGCATAGAACTGTAAATTTTTTAAAAATGTAGGGAGTGAGGTACTAGAATCATGTGCAAAACGGCATGGCTGTAGCTGTAGACAATAAAGAAATGGCTGTAGCTGTAGACAATAAAGGAATATGGAG
>JAAFCE010009127.1:958397-969222 GCA_013389805.1 Trigoniulus corallinus
ATCATTGCCTCTTATTTAAAATATCAAAAAGTTTTGCAGATGATGTCGTTGATAAGGTTTTTTTAGTTGTAATAATAAACAATTGATTATTTGTGAAACAGCAATCAAATTGCAGTTTGAAGACAATATGTTTGCCAATGGTCATACCATGTTTAAAGCACCAGATCTGGTCTGGTCACTGCTTTTAAGCAACAATGGGCAAGGGTAGAACTGAGATGGGTCACCGTTTAGGAATTACTTGTGCTATTGGCTGATTTGCAGTTGACATTTCCTTTGTTATTTTCTCACATCATGAAACTGTTAGAGTTTCTTGCATTTGGAAATTCATGCTGTTTACATCAATAGGGATGAATGGAGATAACACTTCGGGATCAGGATATTGTTTTATTGAGAAAGCTGTATTCCAAAAGCAAACGCTGTTACATCATTTCAAAAGGTTATTATACACATTGATTTACAACATTGCATTATGGTACTTTGTTTGAAAATGATGCATGTTTAATAGAAGAACAAGCACAAATCATAACAAACACAAAATTGATTCAGGCAATAATGAAATAAACGTCTAATCTACAGTGTTATTTCCTTCCAATTTCAGGGAATTGGTGATTTTCGCATAGTACAGAATGCTCATTAATCTGCATATATTGTTGAAGTCAAGACATAATAGTTTTACATCACCAGTTCTATGTGACACTTAGCATGGTAATATATCGGAGTTTGCTTTTGCTCATACTAATCTTGGGATGGTGTAATTGCAGGTTCTTAACAAGCTTTTCACAGTCTTTACTCTTAATGTACACATAAGTTATATATAAGGGAGAGAATTTCTGGAAGCATTCACCCATCCAAATCAGCATCTCAAAAACTGAAATATAAGTACTGCACTTTTTTGTTAACACACTCTATCATTACCAGTGTGAAGGGTTCTACATATGTGAATAATACAACATTTATTAATTGCATGTTGTCCATAGTTGTGTAATTTAAAAATCTTATTGAAAAAGGTTTGGATTGTTTTATTCCTATGTAACATCATATTTTCTTCTTAATTCTGATGTATCTCATCTTGATTTTCTGTGAAGAGTACTATTAGTATCTTGTGGGCATCAATGGGATATAACTGGCATATCAGACTAAATAAATTCTCCATAGAGATTAGGCAATTTGGTAATTTACACCCACTTAAAGAATTTGGGCTGTTTTTAAAGTTACTGAGTGAGGGGATTACTAGAAATATAACAGTGAATGGGGAGAAGTTTCATGTAGTAATTTTCACAATAGAAATAAATAAGTAATGAAATATGGAAAACAAAAAGATAGAATTCAAGAAGAGTAGGCAATTTGCATAACATTCCATAATTTAAATCATTGTTGTCTCTTATTTTAAATATAAGAAAGTTGTGAACTTGATGTCATTGATAAAGATTTCATATTTGTAGTAATAAATAATTCATTAATTAAGAAACAACAGTCAAATTGACGTTATGTTTACCAATGGGATGCCATGTTGAAATTGCCAGTTCTCATCTTATCACTGTAGTTAAGCAACGTTGGGCCAGTGTCGTACTGAGTTGGGTGATCAATTAGAAATTCTTGTTGCTATTTGTTTGTTTGCATTCAGCATTTAATTTGCTATTTTCTCACATCATGAAACTGTTACAGTTTGTTGCATGTAGAATTTAATGCATTTTACTTCAAGAGGGATGAATAGAAAAAACACTTTGTTATCAGGAAATTGTTTTTTTTTATTTTTGAGAAAGCTGTATTCCTTATGTTAATGCTGTTTCATCATTGTAAAAGGTTAAAATGGTCAGATCGATTTCCAATGTTGAATTATGGTGCTTTGTTTAAAAAGATGCATATAAATAGAAACATACAGCAATTATTTATTTTAGAAAATTCTTAACAAACACAAAAGTGTTTGTGCAAAATTAAAATAATCGAATTTGGGGGAATGTGAAGAAAGCGCAGTAATGTGCAAATACTTTTGTATTCAATATATGATATCAGTTTTACTTCTCAGCTCCAATGTGCCACTTAGTATGGCAATGTAATGGTCTGTGCATGGGGTCACAATACTAATCCTGGGGTGATGTTATTGCAGATTCTGAACCAGACTCTCACCGTCATTACTATTAATAAACAAATTTTTAATTTATCAGGGAGTGAAATTTCAGCAGCTATCACCCAACCACATCTTCATCTTAAAAACTGCACTTGTTTAGTCACACACTCCATCATTACCAAAGTGTATGATTCTACATTTGTGAATTTTGCAACATTTATTCATTGCATTTTATCAATAGATTTATAATTTAAAATCTTATTGGAAAATGATTGGAGATTGTTAATTGTTATCAAACATAATGTTTCCTACACAATAGTTATGAATCTTACCTGGATTTAGTATAAAGAGAGCTGTCAGTATCTTGTTGGCGTCAATCAGATGTATCTGGTATATCTTGTTGCAGGTTCTGAACCAGCCTCTTCCACACTTTACTCCTTATGTACACATAAGTAATTTATCAGGGATTAAAATTTCTAAAGATAACTAAGTTATCAATGCCTCCATTATTACCAAGGATAAGGGTTCTACATTTAATAACTTTGCAACATTAATTCATTTCATATTACATATTGAATTTTTATTTTGCAAATATTATTAAACAGGTTTGGAAGTATTTTAATTCTCATCCATCAAAATAATTTCTTAATAATAATTATGAATCTAACCTGGATATAGTGTTAGGAGAACTGTTGGCAATTTGTTCATGTCACTGGAATGTAACTGGAGTATAGGATTAAATACATTCTCTGCAGCAATTTGTTGATTTCTGAAAGTTTATGGGAGGTGATAACTGGAAATAAATGGGTGGGCAGGTAATAGAAGTTATTCACAGTAATTATCACTATAGGAAAAAATATGTTTGTGATTAAATATGAAAATCAAAAAAGGTAGAATCCACAAAGAGTAGGCCACTGGTGTAACTTTTTATATTGTAAGTCATCATTGCCTCAGTTAAAATACCAGATATGTAAGCACTTCATTTTATAGATATTGTCTTTGCTGGTTTGATAATGCAAATGTGGTCACCCATCATAAAACTCCCCTTGCACAATGCTGCCTTATAGCAGTGATGAGTTGAGATTAGGTGTTTTGAACCTGGAATACTTCCTTAATAAATTTATGTCATATTATTAATACTACATATACCTTATGATGAAATTAAAGTGCTCATCATTTTAAAATATTACATAAAAGGCAATGATAATTCACTGATTTTGTTCAAAAGGCTGACACAGTGGGGGTCATTTTTTTAACATTCCATTATATAACTTTGAGTGTGTAATTTAATACTGTTATTGCTGTAGTGTGGATTATCTCACTCATCCCTGACTCCCCAATATTTATAAATGTCACCAGCTTCTGGCACTATTTTAAGGGCACACCTGTTTGCATTGGATGGAGATACAAAACTAAGCTCTACACAAATCTACGTAATGCTTGATAAATAACCTTTGCTTGACTTTTGAAAAATACTCATCCTTAAATTTAGCTTCTACGTTTTAATGTGTTTATTCAACATTACTGTAAATATAAAATACTGGTGCGCAACTTGAAGTAGTCCTCCTGTCTTCAACTGTTGATGCTTTAGTGGTTTATGATTCCTCCACGATTCACCCCTTATTTATAGGTGTACTCTGTAACATCCACTAATCTAAATTCCTACCTGTTATTAATAAATGCAAATAGCCATCCATAATCAACTCTACTCTAAATTTATGTGACATAAGATAAATAAACACCTATTCATTTCATCTTTCAGCTTCCTCTTAACCATACCAAAAGTAACAAGCAAAGGATTTGCTACCAAATACAGTTAAATTTTATTGGTTTTTAATAGCACACAATCGGTAGTTGTTTAATGAGACTTTCAAATAAAAAAACTTAATTGATAGAGCATGTTGCAGATAAGAAGTCTTTCTCACTGGTTGACTTCTCAAACAAACAGAGGTCAAGTAATTAATAAGCATTTGAGATACAACTTTTTTGGCTGCCAGCTACAAAATAATCATTCCCCAACAGATTTCTCAATTGTATACATTTCAGCAGGGAGATTTTAAGGCTCTTTTGAAATCATCAAAAAACCCATTGTCATGTTTAGCAATTTCCCCAGCAGGAAGTAATTCATTGCAAGACTCAGAGGCACATATAAACTGAAAACTGAAACTGGCGCCTGATGTTATAGTAAATTTTATTTGCATATGACTAACACACTATATTCAGCAATGTGTAGGAGAAGAAAATTTGCAGAAGGAACTTGCTCAATGTCATTGATGGAATATGTTCTTGAATGCAAGATAAACGACAGTTAATAAAATCATATGCATATTTGGACTGTAATCTTATGTTCATCCAATACTCACCTTTTTATCAATTGGTAATTTCAAGAATGGAAATTGGTCCAGAAATTTTTAGGAAATAAGATTATTCAAATATTGCTAAAAAAAATTATTGTACATTCTGAATTATGTGAAAAACTAAAATTATAGTATTTTATATATCAAATGCATTTTATAAAACAACATATTGTAAAACAGAATATGTTATCATCACTGAACGTTATTTCTCTTTTTTATTCAACCCTCTGTTAGATAAACTTTAACTGGTCCTCATGGTGTATTTTATATTCATTTTTTAAACAGAACCCATAATACTGAACAGAGGTTACAACATAATGAAAAGTTATAGAGTAGAGAAAACAGCGATGTATCCCAACAATGCTTAACTTTGATTACCAGCTAAAAATGAAGTTCCAAATGTACCCACAACTGTTGACAATCAGCCCATTTTTTCTTCATAGTTCAACTTTTTTTTATTGAATTTATGTAATTTTACCTTAGTTACAAAAGTATTGTTGTTCAAAATGCAATATTCAAAAGGTTTACACAAAAAATTATTTCAGTTTAATAAATCATCACTCCAGTATATCAGATAAAACTCTCACTTTGAGCCAAATTATGCCAATCGATATCTAAATTCCCCTAGCAATTATAGTATTCATAGAGTTATGACCAGAAATGTTTCCAACAGTACAGTCACAACATGACTTGTTTGTAAGTTGAGAAACTGCATGCACAGTACTATACACGTTGTTTTCATCCCCACACCCTTCCCCAGCCCCTTTCTACCAGGCCCCAAGATATTCAACCATGAATCCATTTTGGACTCCAAAACCTTTCCAACATCAGCAAATTTCAAGCATTGAAGGGCCCATTCTCCTACTCATTTTTGCAGATCCTCAATGCAGACATCAGCTTGAAATTTTTAGAATGTACTGCGTTTCTTTCATTATTATTGTATATTTTATATCATTGGTTATGGGTCATCAGCTTACCAATACCAGTGACCAAACTGATCACAAAGTCGAACTTTCCTAAGTTACAAAGGTCGTCAGTCAATGACTAACTGTACCAGCAAACGATTTGTGAGTGAAATGTGAGTGAAATGTATCACTTTACCTATGGTTTTCATGTAAAATGCATCTTTTTTTAAAATTGCTACTTTGTATAATAGATATGGGTTTGAAAATGTCTAATAATGTTAAATCCTGGCATGTTTTCTTACTGGGAAATATTTAGATGCATCGTGCTGATAGAAGTGGAGAAATGTGGCAAAATGAGTGCAAAGAATAAAAGCACTGGAAATTGAAAAATATCACGTTTTGCCTGAATGTGCAAGTATGGGAATTGCATTCGACAGTTTTTTTATTTCTGTTTATACCACACATATACCACCTTGAAACTGAGTGGAATATTGCTTTCTATTTATTCTGGCAAAAAGTTAGCACACTCTGATGCACAGAAGTTAAAATTATGTGGAATGTTAATTTTTCGATGAGTTTCCAAACAGAAAAAAACTTAGTTTCAAAACTCTCACTTTGTGTTTAAACAATATGTTTGCAACTCTAATAATGCAAAATTTCAAAATTTTCAGCAACAACAAAAAACTGCTACACATTGTTTTCTTATCAGTGGAGAGATGCAAGAAAACGTGTGAAATGATTATAAGTTCTGGAAATATAAAATCCTTAAAATTTCTCTCAATGTCTATAAATATGAAATGTGTCTTGCAGTTTGTTTGTTTTGAAGCAGTAGCAATACAGCTTTTCATAAGCAAATGCTTTGAAATTTTATGCATTCCAGAAGGGATTTAGCCTTCTCAAAAATCAAGCAAAAAGTGAATTCTCACCTGATTTTCGAAGCAAAAACATTTTTTTAATGTCCCACTTTCTACTAAAGAAGGTGGTTTGAAACTTTCTAATAATATTGCACTGCATTGAAAAAAGTAGTGAAATGCAAAAATGAAACGAATTGACTAAAAGACCTGGAAAATGAAAAATATCACATTTGGCCTGTATGAGAAGTTGTGGGGGCTTTGGTTTGATATGCTATGTAATGATAGTGGGCTAGGGAATAAGCCAAGCAGCTATAACAGTCTATTATAATGGATTGAGAAATAAGCCAAAAAGCCATAACACCTATGCCACTTTGCAACAGAAAGGAATACAACAGTGTTTACATTCTGGCAATGTATTTACCTTCTCTGTTGTACAGTCGTGAAATGGAAGCAAAATTTCACATTTCATATGATTTTTGGTGAATATTCATATGGCACATTAAAGATACAGGATTAAAGCTTTTTATTAATTTGAAATCATGATATTCTTATACACTGGCAATCATTCTCATACATAGTTGGTTGTGTCATTGTAGTGGAGAAATGTGGGAGAAGAAATGTAATCAGTGAAATTTCTGTTCCTAGAAATGTTTAGTCCTTTCTTTTCAGGATTATGTATGTGAAAATTGTTTTACTTTTTTTAATCTCCATCGTAGCTACAACTATGCCACTTTCCTGCAGCATATAGAATGACATGTGTAATGACAAAAAGTGCAGAAAAATGCTAGAAATCACTTTTTGTCACAATAAGTTTGCATGGAAACATGTTTTGCATTGTTTGAATTTCTAAAAAAGCAACAGCCATGCCATTTGGCAAAGGACACAGTGTACAATGCGTTTCATTTTCTGGGAAACAGTTATCATTCTATGGTGTATAGGAGAGAAAATACAAGCACAGATAGTTCATCCATTCTTAACAATCTAAGATAATCATTACAGGAATTTCTGATTTGTATTAACGATGATGGTTTCAAACACATGACAATAGTTAAATGCAGACGTTTTCATGTGTACTTGTATAATTTTAAGCAATTAGTTTTAATGGAAGTTGAGAGACATGTGGAATATCTAAAAGTGATTGGAATTGCTGGAAAACACATTTTGCACCAGGGTATGCACAGTAAATGGGATTTTGCAATTTTGCAATTTCTATTAAAGCTACAGCCAAGCCATTTCCATCCACATAGAGTACCACCCTCTCCACATTCTTGCTAGGATTTGTTCTTCTACAATGTATAGAAGAGAAGAAAATCACGCAAACTCAGTTTTCTTATGTGTTTCACTGGAAGACATTTTGTTTTTTGCAATTCCTCAATTTCTAATAAAGGTAAAGCTTTGAAAATTAGGGAATTTGAAAAACTCTCAATTCTTCTTCATCTACTCTTAGAGATTTACACGTGTCTTCTCTTTAAAAGTGCAGAAATCTGGCATAATATATGTTACATAAAAATGTTTTTAGCATTATGGGAAGAAATTATCATTCTGTGATTTATAGAGTGTGAAAAAAACAAACAATCTGTTTTCTGACACTTTTAAAAAGATGAGAACGTTTTTTTTTCAATATCTCAATTTTGTATTGTAGATACAGCTCCCAAAATGGGAAATGCGTAACATACTTAGTAATTTATTTACTGCCAATGATATTCATGCATGGTTTTGTGAGAAATGGAGAAATTTCATAAATCTTGTTAAAAGAAAAATCAGCTTGAAATCACTGGAAATAACTTGCCTGAATGATTATGGATCGCAAGTAGATTTTGCATTTTCTCAATTTCTATTAAACTACAGTAATTAGATTTTGCAACTGAATAAAATACCACCCTTTCCCCTTCCTTGCAGGGATTTCTTCTTTTGTGACATACAAGGGAGAGCAAAATGCAAAAACTCTGCTTTGCCATGCTTTTCAATAGAAGAAGAGGTTTTTGCATTTTCTCAATTTCTATTTATTTATCTAAGATGGTAGTGATCCTGACTTTACTTGCTGGAGACCATCTAACTCTCTAGTAAAGCATTGATGACATCTTAAAAGTGCCACTAATTGAAGCTCTCATCCACTGTCAGTTAAGGGCCGGAGGACAACTTCAATTCCAGCACAACTTAGTGCTACATTTCCATGTATTAACCTTTCTTATTGAAACGTAAAAAAATTCCCTCATATCTCCTATTACTGGGAATGTCATCCATTGTTATATTATTATCTTTCTGGATGGTTTACTAATTCCAAGGCACATTGGATTTAAAGTTTTGTGAGTGACTATAGACCCTAAGCTAACTTTTCACTTGCAACTTCACTGCCTATATATATATATATACTACGCTTGTTACTTTACAAGCTATATCATTTAGAAATTTAATGAAGCCATTAATTATTTATAGGGATATCTGTTGGTCCTCTTCCAATCACTCTTACCACACAAATATATATAAACTATACAAGGGAAGAAACAGGGGGAAACACTGCAAAAACGTTTTAATGAAACATCTTGCTTCTTGCAATTTATAAACTTCTATTAAAAGTACACCTTTGAAACCAGGAAAATGTAAAATATGATGCATTTCATATATTGGATGAGACGAACATGTGCAGTTTCTCTATAAGTGTAGAAATTTGATAAATGATTTGTATTGTCAAAAAGTGATTTAAATCGCTACAAATCACGTTTTACCTTATCTAGATGCATAGGAAATAGTTTATGCATTTTCTAAATTTCTGTTAAAACTACAGCTATGTGCATTTTCATGTTTATAGAGTTCCACCCTTGCCACATTCTGGGAAGGTTTTATCATTCTTTTGTGCTTAAAGGGAGAAAACGCAAAAGCTCTTATTTTTCCCCAGCTCTTTAATTGCAGAACATGACATATTTTCAACTTTTTTTTAAGTTTCAGATTTGACGTTTTCATGACATAGCAAATATTAACACAAGTGGAATTAATAAAATAGGAAGAATTCAACAAAACATATGTGTCATAACATGGAAAGGAAATCGCTAGGAATATGTTCTTATTTCAATTTTCTTTCCAGTTTGACAACCACATAGAGAATCACACTCTCCACATTTTGTCAAGAATTTCTTTTTGTGATGAATAGGGGAAAGAAAATGGACAAATGCTGTTTACCCATTCTTTTCAATTAAAAAACACCTGTTTTGCAATTTCTCAATTTCTTTTACAGACATTGGTTTGAATCATAGGAAATGCATAAAATACTGAATTTTTAATGTACTGGCAATGATATAAATGAGAGTTGTTTATACAAGTGGAGAAATTGGACAAAACGTGTGCAATGTCACAAGGTGCTGGAATCCATTAGAAATCACTTTTTGATTTAATGAGTATGCATCATGAAGAGGTGTGGCAATTTCTCAATTTTTACTAAGGTTACAGAGAGAAAATAACGCACTATGTGATTTTCCAAATTTTTCAATTTTCATATGACTCCATTTCTATTAAAGCTGTAGCCATGCCATTTTGCACATAAATGTAGTACCACATTCCCAACATTCTGAAAACAATTTACAGTTCTATGATGAGTAGGAGAGAAAATAATGCACAAAGTGTGTTTTCTAATTGTTTACAATGGAGAAACTAAATTTTTTGCGATATCTCAATTTCTTATAAAGCTACAGCCAATACAATTTGTACAAAAATGAAGTAAAACATTGCCTAAATTCTGGTAAAAATTTAAAGTACTACGATGTACAGGAGTGAACAAAACGACCGAAGTCTCTTTTCCAATTTATTTCAATATAAAAACGTCATTTTTTTGACATATCTCAATTTCTATTAAAGCCACAGCCATGCCATTTTGCACAAGAACGGATTACCACATTCCCTACATTCGTTTACAATATCTGAATTTCTATTAAAGCTACAACCATGCCATCTTGAACAAGAATAGAGTATCACATTTTTTACATTTTGGCAAAAAGTTTTAGTTTAATTATGTATAGGAGAGAAAATAACACACAAAGTATGCTTTCCCATGGATTCCAAAGGAAAAAATTCATTTCTTTGAAATGTCTAAATTTCTATTAAAGCTGTAGCCATTCTGTTACACATAAGCGTGGAATACCACATTCTTTGCATTGTGTCAAACATTTACTGTTCTACGATGTATAGGTGAGAAAATAATGCATGACGTGTTTTCCCATTGATTTTGAATGGAAAAACTTCTATTGATTTTTTGGAATATCTCATTTCCCACTAAAGCTACAGCCATGTCGTTTTGCACAAGATTAATGGACCACATTAATTACATCCTGGCAAAAATTTTCAGTTCCAGCCTGTATAAGAGAGAAACTAATAAAGAAAGTCTGTTTTCCTAAAAATTTCAATGGAAAATCTTCATTTCTTTTGCAATATCTCAATTTCTATTAAAGCTACAGCCATGCTGTGTTGTACATCGTTGGAGTACCACATTTCCTACATTGTGGCGAAAATTTACTGTTCTATGATGCATAGGAGAGAAAATACTGCACATTGTGTGTTTTCTTATTGATTTCTATAAAAAACATCTTAGAGAAATATAACAATTTCTATTAACAATAAAGTCATGCGGTTTGGCACATTATTGAAGTACCC
>JAAFCE010009127.1:1156200-1171650 GCA_013389805.1 Trigoniulus corallinus
TAACTTTTTTCCAAAATGTTAAGAATGGGGTACTCTAATAATGTGCAAAACGGCATGGCTGTAGCTTTAATAAAAATTGGGATATTGCAAAAAGAAAAATGTAGTATTTCATTGAAATCAATGAAAAACACACTGTGCGATATTTTCACTCCTATATGTAATAGAATAATAACTTTTATCCAGAGTGTTGGAAATGTGGTACTCTAATCATGTTCAAAACAGCTTGGCTGTTGCTTTAATAGAAATTGAGATACGTTAAAAATAAAAAAGTTTTTACATTAAAATCAATAGGAGAACACCTTTTGTGTGATAATTTCTTTTCTATTCATAATAAAATTATGACATTCATTCAGAATGTTGTGAATGATGCATTTTCTCTCCTATTCATATTAAAACTGTCAATTTTTGCAATAATGTAGGGAATGAGGTTCTCCAATTACGTGCAAAAACGGCAAGGCTGTAGCTTTAAAAGAAATTGAGATATAATAAAATGAAACTTTAAGTTCCTCTATTGAGATTAATAGGATAACACACTCTGTGCGATATTTTACTTCCCATACCTAATAGAACCACAAATATTTAACACAATGTCGCGAATAAGGTACCCCAAACATTTGCAAAACTGCATGGCTTTAGCTTTAAAAGAAGTTGAGATATAGCAAAAACAAAAATGAAGTTTTTCTATTGAAATCAATGGGAAAATGCACTTTGTGCATTTTTTCTCCTATACATGATAGAACTGCAAATTTTAGCCAGAATGTAGGGAATGTAGTTCTCCAATCATGGGCAAAACGGCATGGCTGCAGCTTTAAAAGAAATAGGCATATAGCAAAAAGAATAGCGGAGTTTTTACATTGAAATCAATGGGAAAAAGCACTTTGTGCATTTTGTCTCCAATACAAGATAGAACTGCTACTTTTAGTCAAAATGTTTTGAGAATTTAGGGAATGAGATAATCCAATCATGAACAAATCAGCATGGCTGTAGCTTTAATAGAAATTGATAGATAAGAAAAAGAAAAATGGCGCTTTTACATTGAAGTCAATAGGAAATCATAATTCATGTGATATTTTATCTCCTTTACAACATAGAAAGGTAATTTCTTTCAGAATGTGGGGAATGAGGAACTCCAATGCAATTCTAGCGATTTTTTCTTTCCCATGCATAATAGAATCTTAACTTTTATGCAGAATGTTGGGAATGTGATACTTTGATCCTTTGCAAAACGGCATTGCAGTGGCTTGAAGAGAAATAGAGATATAGCAAAAAGAAAAATGGAGTTTTTACCTAGAAATCAATGAGAACTAACACTTTGGGCGATATTTTCTCTCCTTTACAACATAGAACTGTAAAATTTTGCTAGAATGTAGGGAATGAGGTACTCCAATCATCTGCAAAATAGCATTGCTGTAGCTGTAATAGAAATTGAGATTTAGCAAAATGAAAAATAAAGTTTTTTCATTGAAATAAATTGGGGAAACGCACATTGTGCATTTTGTCTCCTATACATGATTGAACTGAAAATTTACCCAAAATGTAGGTACTGTAATACTCCAATCATTTGCAAAACAGCATGGCTGCAGCTTTAGTAGAAATTCAGATATAGCAAAAAGAAAAATGTAGTTTTTACATTGAAATCACTGTGAAAACACTCTTTGTGCAATATTTTCTCTCCTATACAACATAAAACTGTAATTTTTTGCGAAAATGCACTCCAATAATGTGCTAAAGGCATGGCTGCAGATTTAACAAAAATTGAGATACAGTTCAATGCAGTTCAATATTATTAGGAAGTTTCAAACAACCCGCTTTACTAGATAGTGCGAAATTTCAAACAAAAATGATTTTGCTTTGAAAATCGTGTGGGAATTAACTTTTTTCTTGATTTTTAGAAGGCTAAATGCCTTCTAGAATGGATACAATGTCAAAGTACATGCTTATGAAAAGCGCTGTTGTTATTGCTTCAACACAAACAAACTGTAAGACACATTTTCTTTTCATAGACATTGAGAGAAATGGTGAGGTTTTTAAATTTCCAGAAATCATTATCATTTAACACGTTTTCTTGCATCTCTCCACTGCTAACAAAATGATGTGTTACTGATTTTTGTTGCTGATGAAACGTTTGAAATTTCAGATTATTAGAGTTTCAAACATACTGATAAACAAAAAGTAAGAGTTTTATAAACTAAGATGTTTGAAAATAGGGTTCCACATTACAGCTATAAGAGGATTAAATAACACCCTCAAACACAAAAGATAGAATGTGAAAAATAAAGATCCTCACTGTATCAGCCTCTTGAACTAAACTGTATACAGTGAATTTTTATTGCCTATTATTAAATATATCAAAATGTTGAGCACATGAATTTCATCATAATGTATATGTAGTATTAATATTATGACGTAAATTTATTAAGGATGTATTCCAGGTTCAAAAACCTGATCTCAACTCATAGCTGCTATTAGGCAGCATTTTTCAAGAGGAGTTCTATGATGGGTGACCACATTTACATTATCAGACCTGCAAAAACAATATCAACAAATTGAAGTGCTAAATTTTGTGATATTTTAATTAAGAGGCAATGATGACATAAATTATAAAATATTATACTAGTGGCCTACTCTTTGGGGATTCTAACATTTTGTTTTCCATATTTAATCACAAACATATCTTTTCCTGTATTGATAATTACTTTGCATAACTTCTCTTCCCTGCCCTCCTTTAAATTTTTAGTTATCACCTTTCCATAGACTTTCAGAAAAGCCAAATTTCTTTTCTTAGATGTAAAATGACAAATCAACTAATTGCTGCAGGGAATGTATTTAATCCCATACACTAGTTATATTCCAGTGATGTGAACAAATTGCCAACAGTGCTCCTAACACTAAATCCAGGTAAGATTCCTAATTACTATTATGAAATTATTGTGATAGATGAGAATTAAAGTCCTCCAAAACGTGTCTAATAATATTTACAAAATAAAAATCCAATTTGTAATATGCAATGAATCAATTTGGCAAAACCCTTCTCATTGGTAATAATGGAGGCAATGATGACTGATTATAAATTAGATATCTGAAGGAATTTTACTCCCTGATAAGTTACTTATGTATACATTAGGTGTGTGTGTAAGAGGCTTGTTCAGAACCTGCAACCAGATATACCTGATACATCCCATTGATGCGAAGAAGATACCTACAGTGCTTTTTATACTAAATCCAGGTAAGATTCATCACTATTGTGTAAAAAACATTATGTTAGATAACAATTAACAATCTTATTTGTATAAGATTTTTAATTAAAAAACAGTTGATAAAATGCAATGAATAATTGATCACCTTTGTAATGATGGAGTGTGTGAATATAAAATGTGCAGTACTTATATGTAAGTTTATAAGATGCAGATTTGGTTGGGTGATGGCTGCTGAAAACTCACTCACTGATAAATAACTAATGTGTTCATTAATAGTAACGACTGTGAGAGGCTGGTTCAGAATCTGCAATGACAGCATTTCAGGATTAGTATTGTGACACCATTACAGGCCATTACATTGCCATACTAAAAGGTGCATTGCAGCTAAGAAGTAAAACTGATATCATGAATTGAATACAATAGTATTTGCACATTACCGAGCTGTCTGCACATTGCCAAAAATTCGATTATTTCAATATTGCACAAATCACTTTTGTGTTTGTGAAGAATTTTTTGAAATAAACAATAGCTGTATTTTTCTATTTCTATGTATCTTTTACAAACAAAGGACAATAATTCAATATTGGAAATCGATCAGTGTATTTTTACTTTTTACAATGATGTTACAGCAGTCACTTTAGGAATAGAGCTTTCTCAAAAAAAAAAAACAATTTCCTGATAACAAAGTGTTATCTCCATTCATCCCCCTTGAAGTAAAATGCATGAAATTCCACATGAAACAAACTGTAGCAGTTTCATGATATGAGAAAATAACAAAAGGAATGCTGAATAGCAACAGAAATTTCTAAGTGATCACCCAACTCAGTACTACACTGGCCCAACGTTCTTAACTACAGTGACCATTGTTGACAGTGACCAGTGACCATACAGTTTGAACATTGCAATCTGTGTAAAAGCATCCTCTTTTGGCATACAGCTTTTTCATTTAAACATTATCCTGATCCCGAAGTGTTATCTCCATTCATCCCCATTAACGTAAACTGCATGAATTTCCAAATGCAGGAAACTAACAGTTTCGTGACGTGAGAAAATAAAAAAAGAAATGCAAACTGCAAATAAGCCACTAGCACAAGAAATTCCTAAGCGGTCACCCATCTCAGTAACACCCTAGCAAAATGTCGCTTAATGGCAGTGACCAGATGAGGACTTGTGCTTTCAACATGGTATGACCATTGGCAAACATAATGTCTTCAAACTGCAATTTTGTTGAATTTTCACAATTAATCAATTGTCGATTATTACAACTTAAAAACCTTATAAACGACATCATTTGCACAACTTTCTGATATGTTAAATAAGAGGAAATGATGATTTAATTTATAGAATGTTATGCAATTGACCTGCTATTTACAGATTTTAACTTTTTTTTCCACATCTCATCACTTATTTATTGCTATTGTGAAGATTACAACATGGAACTTCTTCTCCTGAAGCACTATTATATTTCTAGTTATACACTCCCCCACTAACATTCCAAACCGCCCAACACCTTTTTGTGGGTTTAAGTTGCACAATTGACTAATGTCTATGGAGAATGTATTTAGTCTGATATACCAGTTGATGCCCATAAGTTACTAATAGTACTCTTCGTAGTAAATCTAAATGAGATACATTAGTATTGTGTAGAAAATATGACGTGCAAGAAACGTGCAAGAAATAAATATTACAATATTCTTATACGTAGATCCCTTCACAAAGGTAACGATAGAGTGTGAATATATGTCCGTCTTTTGAGATTCAGATTTCGATGATTGAAAGCTACCAAAAATCCACTCTCTAATAAATAATTTATGTGTTCATTGACAGTAAAGACTATGAAATGCTTGTTCAGAACCTGCAATAGCACCACCCCAAGATTAAAATTAGGCAAAACACTTGCCAATGTATTACCATGCTTTGTTGCATATAGGAGTGAAGAAGTAAAACTATTATGTCTTGAGTTCAACTATATATATATAGATTAATGAGCATTCTGTACGATGCAAAAATCATTAATTCATTCAATGATGGGATCCTCATTGGAACAAATCACTTTTGTGTTTCTTATGATTTTTCTGAAATGCATAATTGCTGCGTTTTTCTATTAGACAAAGCTTCAAAATGGAATGTTGCAAATTGATCTGTGTATTTTTACCTTTTATGATGATGTAACAGCATTCACTTTAGCATTACAGCTTTCTCATTAAAACAAATTCCAGATCCCAATGTGTTATCTCCAATCAGCCCCATTGAAGTAAAATACATGAATTTCTACATGCAACAAACTTTAAAAGTTTCATGATTTAAAAAAATAACGAAAGGAATGCCAAATCAAGACAGCCAATAGCACCAGGAATTCCTAAGTGGTCACCCATCACAGTAATACCCTGTTCCAATGCTGCTTAACTGCAGCGATCAGGCAAGAACTGGCACTTTCAACCTGGTATGACCATTGGCAAAGCCAAACTCTTCAAACTGCAATTTGAATGCTGTTTTTGCAATTAATCAACTTTGTATTATTACAACTACAAAAACCTTATCAACGACATGATTACACAACTTTCTGATAATTTAAATAAGAGGCAATGATGATTTAAATTATAGAATGTTATTCAAGTGACGCACTGTTTGCAGATTATAACTCTTTGTTTTCCAAATTTCATCACTTATTTATTGCTATTGTGAAGATTACTGCATGGAAGTTCTTTGCACACCCTAATATATTTCTAGTTATCCACTACCCCAGTAACATTCCAAACAGCCTGACGTCTTTTCATGGGTTTAAGTTGCCAAATTGACTAATGTCTATGGAGAATGTATTTAGTCTGATATACCAGTTACATCCCATTGATGCCCACAAGATACTAATAATACTCTTTAAAGGAAATCAAAATGAGATACATCAGTATAGTGTTGAAAATATGATGTTAAATAGTATTAGAATACTCCAAACCTTTTCCAAAAAGATATTTAAATTAAAAAACTACTGATAACGTGCAACAAATAAATATTGAAATATGCTCATATGTAGAACCCTTAACATAGTTAATGACAGAGTGTAAACAAAAAAGTGCAGTATGTATATGTCAGTTTTTTACATGTGGATTTGGATGCTAGAAATCTGCCAAAAATTCACTTCTTGATAAATAACTGATGAGTACATAGAGAGTAATGACTGAGAAGGTTGTTCAGAACCTGCAATAGCACTATCCCAAAATTAATATGAGACAAAGCACGTTCTGAAATAGTAACATGCTTAGTAGCACATACTGTAGTAGTGGAGAAGAAAAGCTATATTGTCTTGACTTCAACTATATATGCAGATGAATTAGCTTTCCATACTATGCAAAAATCACTAATTCACTCACTGATGGACTCCAAATTGGTACTATTCCCCAAAATTGTAAGGAAATAACACAGTAGATTGGACGTTGATTTCGTTACTGCACAAATCACTTTTGTATTTCTTATGATTTTTCTGAAATAAATAATTTGTGTTTTTCTATTAAACATGCTTCATTTTCAAACAAAGCATAGTAATGCAAAGTTCAAATCGATCTGTGTATTTTAACCTTTTACAATGATGTAACAGCATTGACTTTAGGAATACAGCTTTCCCATCAAAAGAATTTCCAGATCCCAATGTGTTTTCTCCATTCATCCCCATTGAAATAAAATGCATGAATTTCCACATGCAAGAAACTCTAACAGTTATGTGATGTGAAAAAATAACAAAAGAAATGCCAAATGCTACACAGCCAACAGCACCAGGAATTCCAAAGTGGTAACCCATCTCAGTACCACCATGGCCCAATGTTGCTTAACTGCAGAAACGAGATGAGAACTGGTGCTTTCAACATGGTATGACCAATTGTCAAACATAACATCTTCAAAGTGAAATTTATTTGCTGTTGTGCAATTAATCAATTGTGTATTATTAAACTAAATAAACCTTATCAACGACATAATTAGCACAACTTTCTGATATATTAAATAAGAGGTAATGATGATTTAAATTATAGAATGTTATGCAATTTACCTACTGTTGGCAGATTTTAACTTTTTGTTTTCCACATTTCATCACTTATTTTTTGCTATTGTGAAGGTTACCACAAGGAACTTCACAAACTGTTATATTTCTAGTTATCCACTCCAACAGTAACTTTCCAAATTACCAAACATCTTTTCATGCATTTAAGTTGCCAAATTGACTAATGTCTATGGAGAATGTATTTAGTCTGATATACCAGTTACATCCCATTGATGCCCACAAGATACTAATAGTACTCGTCATAGTAAATCAAAATGAGATACATCAGTATTGTGTAGAAAGTATGATGTTAAATAGGATTAAAATACTATAAACCTTTCCTAATACGATTTTTAAATTAAAGAAGTATTGATATCGTGCAACAAAAATTATTGCAATATCCTCATATGTAGAACCCTTAAAGAAGGTAATTACACAGTGTGTAAACAAAGAATTGCATTACATATATTACAGTTTTTGACATGCAGATTAAGATGAGTGAAAGCCACCAAAATGTTGTCATATTCTTATATGTAGAACCCTTCACATGGGTAATTACAGTATGTGAATAAAAATGTGCAGCACTTATATGTCAGTTTTTAAGATACAGATTTGGATTGGTGAAAGCTGGCAAAAATTCACTCCCTTATAAATAACTTATGAGTGCATTATGAGTGAAGACTATGACAATCTGATAAGGAATATGCAATTACACCACATCAGTATTAGTATTAGCCTAAGCACATGCCAATATATTGCAAGGCTTAGTAACACTTAGGAGGTGAGAATTAAAACTATTATTTTGTGTTAACTTCAACTGCATTTGCCGAATAAAAAGCATTCTGTACGTTATGGAAATCATATTAATGCACTCATGGAGTCCTCATTTCTAAAATACAATGAAATTGGTAGGAAAAAAGATTGTAGATTGGAAGTTTACTTCATTATTGTGCAAATCCCTTTTATGTTTGTTATGATTTTCCAAAATAATTAATTCTTGGGTTTTTCTGTTAAACATGTTACATTTTCAAACAAAGCACCTTAATGCAATGTTGGAAATCGCTCAGTGTATTGTTACCTTTTACAATGATGTATTAGCAATCGCATTAGGAATACTGCATTCTCCTTAAAACAATTTCCTTATCCCAATGTGTTATCTCCATTCATTCCCATTTAAGTAAAATGCATAAATTTAAACATGCAATAAACTCTAACAGTTTCATGATTTGAAAAAATAACAAAGAAACGCCAAATGCAAATCAGACAATAGCACCAGGAATTCCTAAGTAGACACCAATTTCAGTACTACCCTGGCGCAATGTTTCTAAACTGCAGTCCTCAGATGAGAACTGGTGCTTTCAACATGGTATTGCCATTGGCAAACAAAATGAATTCAAACTGCAATTTGATTTCTGTGTCGCAATTAATCAATTGTGTATTATTACAACTACACAAACCTTATCAACGACATGATCTGCACAACTTTCTGATATCTTAAAAAAGAAGCATTTATGATTTAAATTATAGAATGTTATGAAAGTGACCTACTGTTTGTGGATTTTAACTTTTTGCTTTCCACATTTCAATACCTACTTATTGCTGTTGTGAAAATTACTACATGGAAATTCTAATCCTCATGCACTGTTATATTTCTGGTTATCCACTCCACCAGTACATTCCGAAAAGCCCATCATCTCTTTGTGGGATTAAGTTTCTAAATTGACTAATGTCTATGGAGAAGGTATTTAGTCTAATATACCAGTTACATCCCAATGATGCTCACAAAATACTAATAGTACTTTACATAGTAAATCAAAATGAGATCCAAAAGTATAGTGTAGAAATTATGATGTCACATAGGAATAAAATACTCTTAACCTTTTCCAATAAGATTTTTAATTAAAGAACTATTATTAACGTGAAACAAATAAATAATGGAATTTTCTCATATACAGAACCCCATACATATATGTCAGTTTTTGAGATGCAGATTTGGATGGGTGAAAGCTTTTAAAAATTCACCCTCTGATAAATAACTTATGTTTCACATTGAGAGTAAACACTTGAAAAAGCTTTGTCAGAACCTGCAATAGCACCATCCCAATATTAATTTAAAATGAAGCACATGCCATCATATTACCATGCTTAGTGGCACATAGGAGTCGAGAAGTCAAACTATTATGTCTTGACTTCAACTAGATTTTTTGATTAATGAGCATTCTGTACTATGCTAAAATCACCAATTCACTCACTGATGGGATCCTTATTGGTACCATTCCCTAAATTGAGAGGAAATAACACTGCAGATTGGACGTTAATGTCATTATTTCACAAATCACTTTTGTGTTTGTTATGATTTTTCTGAAATAAATAATTGCTGTGTTTTTCTATTAAACATGCTTTATTTTCAAACAAAGCACCATAATGCAATGTTCAAACATTGCATTATGTAAAGTACCTTATACAATGAAATAACAGCATTATTATTGTTATTATTATCATTATTATTATTTTTAGTAATTTAATTTTACATCCACGGTAACAGTATTACCTTACAAAGTGGATGGCAAGAATTTTAGGCTGATGATGGGAAGGTAGAGGGGGAAGGATGGCACAGGAAGACGCACTGCATGAGCATAGCTTTAACACAATAAATATATTGAGTTTTTAAAATTTGAGAGCATATCAATGAGCGCTTAAATTATCAAACATACTCTATTTTTCATACTATGATATAGATTTAACAGCTTATCACTAGAAGGTAATTTAGATTATCGAACATACCCTATTATTAACACTATAGATGAGATCACATTAGTCTTGCCAAAAATTTCGTCCTCAATACTGGCTGAGATAGACACAAATCATCAACTGTCAGAGCCAGAATATTGAAATCTTGCTGGGCTAAAAATATAGGATTTTTAGAATTGCCAACATGGGCAAAGAGGTACCGTTGTTGAGATCGACGACACGGAGATTCCTTATTGATAATTCATGTCCCTTAACTCTTGAGTTTTTAAGCTGATGATTTGCCATCATCATGGGGAATACAGCCATTTCATGCAATTTCTGTAACTTTGTTGGGTTTAATGACCGGCACACTATCCCATAGGAAATGCAAGGTTTGATTAGTGTCATAAAAAGAGAAGATAAAAATTCAGGAAAATACTTCATACCCTTAACATAATTCAGAGCATTATATGCACACCTAACACTTAGGTAAAGGTTGTTAAGGTGAAATTGAGATGTCAATTTAGGATCAAGATAAATATTTAGGTCCTTAACTACAGAACTTCTTGGGACCTCTGTACCATCTAAGAATGTAAAAGGATGAATTGTAGGTGCACAAATCCAATAAAAGGACATAATACTAGTTTTAGAGTGATTAAGGAGAAGTTTGTTATGTCCTAACCAACACTCCACCTCATTCAGAACTTTATTTAATAGAGAAGTTGATTGACTGTCAGATATTACTTTAATGAGCTTGTGATCATCTGCAAATCCCAAACAACTGACGTCTGGGGAAATATTAGAATATAAATCGTTCAAGTAAATATTAAATAGTAGTGGGCTCAATGCACTCCCCTTAGGAAGCTCCACTTTTTGTGGGTAGCAGTGACTGCCCACCACCTGCCCAATCTTAATGTAGTTTAATCTGAGGGAAAAGTAATCACCCAGAAACTTTAACAAATTACCAGAAATTCCATAAAACGACAATTTATCCATCGGCAGTGGGATGGATACCCCATCAAATGCTTTAGACATATTCAGGTATAAGGCACCTACCTGCTGTTTGTTATGAAATGCAGTTGTTATAGTATCAACCTGCAGAAGCAGGTTAGATTCTGTTGATCTTCCTTTTCTAAAAACATGCTGTGGAGGGTGCAAAAATTGTTCACTTTAAATTGCTAATTTGTTGTTAATAATTCATTTCAGAGTCTTAGCTACTGATGAAGTAATAGAAGTGAGCCAATAATTTGCTACATCATAGCGTGAGCCACTCTTAAATATCGGCAGTATATGGACAGATCACAATTCTGGAGGGATAAAATGTTGTTGTAGACAAAAAGTAAATAACTTTGCTAACACTGGTGCCAGACACTCCCTATAAGATTTTAGGATAATTGGTGGAATCATGCCTGGACCTAGAGTGAATGATGGTTTCAATTTCCCCAGAGCATGCCAAACCTCAGCAGGGGTTAAGAGGTCCAAATTGAGATCATCACCTCCATCTGGAAAATTAAATGGGTAGTGAACCCTATTTGCAACTGGAGATGTATTAATTTGATTTGCATAGTAGTTCCAAAACAGATCAGCAATATCTTCAGGATCAGATACTAATTCCTTTTTATTAAGAAGTACAAGGCTCTCAGGTCCTGTTGTAGTAAGACGTTTGTACATTGTCCAAAACGACTGAGGGGATTGCTGCTTTGACAGTGACTTTTTCATAAAATGATGTCTGTCTCATATTAATAAACCCTTAACTTTGGCCCTAGCTTCAGTAAACCAAAACCTATTAGCCAGAGAGGGGTGATATTTATTTCGAGTGTGGAATCGCCTCTTTAGCCTTATACGTTGTATTAGTTCATGAATAAATATCACCTCCAACTGGCAAATTAAATGGGTAGTGAACCCTATTTGCAACTGGAGATGTATTAATTTGATTTGCATAGTAGTTCCAAAAGAGATCAGTAATATCTTCAGGATCAGATACTAATTCCTTTTTATTAAGAAGTACAAGGCTCTCAGGTCCTGTTGTAGTAAGACGTTTGTACATTGTCCAAAACGACTGAGGGGATTACTGCTTTGACAGTAACTTTTCCATAAAATGATGTCTGTCTCATATTAATAAACCCTTAACTTTGGCCCTAGCTTCAGTAAACCAAAACTTATTAGCCAGTGAGGGGTGATATTTATTTTTAGTGTGGGATCGCCTCTTTAGCTTAATACATTGTATTAGTTGATGAACAAACCAAACGGGATAATTTGGAAATTGCCTTATTGATGACCTGACTGGAAGCACCTGGATAAAATTTCCCTCAGAGTATTATAGAAGTGTTCCAAAGTGGAAGTTTGGTCAAGATCCAACCCATCACACTTCCAATCAGCCTGATTTATTGAGTGATAAAGTTGATAGTAGTTTCCTGCTTGTATCTCATTTTTCCCAATCTTGACCTGGACCTTTGGCAAAATTGGTTGTCAATTTGTAACTTAATGAATAAGGGGGGGTTGTAATTATCCACCATAGACATTGGAGGGGCTTCTTCAACATAGCACTGCAAGTCAGAGAAGCACAGGTCTAATAGTCTATTAATTGAATTTCTGACTGAATTACACTGATGCAGTTTTGCAAAAGTAGATACTGCTATTAAGGAGTTAGCTTTAATTGAGTGCAGTGAACCATAATATATTGGTGTTGACAATGACTAATTAATTTTGGGCAAAATAAAGTACCCCAACAGCAATACTGATGAGCAATCAGCCAGCTTTGTGACCAAGAGGTCCACTATTTCAGTGGATAATGTGGATGGCAGTGCAGGGGAGAGATAACAAGCTACTAAAGTTAACCGACTATATTGTCCAGTCCTTAAAGAGATAGCTAATATATGATCTGGTACAATTAAGTCTGCAAGTAAATGAATGTTGCCTCCTAACGTATTTTGATTAATAGCAATCAGTATGCCGCCCCAAAATAAGAGTGATTTCTCTAAATGGTAGACCTTATACATAGGAGGGAAATAATCATAGGAATTTATATCTGCAGATAGCCAAGTATCTGTCAATACAATAATGTCGCACCTATACAGATACATATTAGCCAAAAGTGAAGAACTTTTTGATCGTAGACTTCTGACATTCTGGTAATATAATTTAATGTTGGAATTAAACGCCATTGATTAATTTGCTACTTAAGGAATACAGCTTTCTCATTAAAATAATTTCCAGATCCCAATGTGTTATCTCCATTAATACCCATTTAAATTAACATGCATGAATGCCGAAATGCCAAATACAAATCAGCCAATACCACCAGGAATTCCCAAGTGGCTACCTATCTCAGTACTACCTTGGCTCAATGTTGGTTAACTGCAGTGATCAGTCTAGAACTGGTGCTCTTAACATGGTATGACCTTTGGCAAACATAATGTCTTCAAACTGCAATTTGATTGCTGTTTTGCAATTAATCAATTGTGTATTATTACAACTACAAAAACCTTATCAACGACATGATTTGCACAACTTTCTGACATTTTAAATAAGAGGCAATGATGATTTAAATGATAGAATATTATGCAAGTGACCTACTGTTTGTGGATTTTTAATTTTTGTTTTCTACATTTCATCACTTATTTAATAGTATTGTGAAGATTACTATATGAGACTTCTCCTCCTCATGCACTGTTATCTTTCTCATTATCCACTCTATCAGTAACATTCCAACCTGCCCAACATCCTTTTGTAGGATAAACTTGCCAAATTGACTAACAACTATGGAGAATGTACTTAGTCTGATATACAAGTTACATCCCATTGATGCCCACAAGATACTAATAGTACCCTTCATTTTAAATCAAAATGAGATACATCAGTATTTTGTATAAAATATGATGTTACATAGGAATAAAATACTCCAAACCAATTTCCAGTAAGATTTTTAATTTAAAGAACTATTGATAACATGTAATGAATAAATGTTGTAATATTCTCATATGTAGAACCCTTCACATGGGTAATGACAGTGTGTGAACAAAAACGTGCAGCACTTATATGTCAGTTTTTCAGATACAGATTTGGATTGGTGAAAGCTGAAAAAAATTAACTCCCTTATTAATAACTTATGAGCACATTAAGAGTGAAGACTATGACAATCTGGATAAGAACATGCAATTACACCACACCAATATTAGTATTAGCCTAAGCACATCCCATTATATTGTGAAGCTTAGTGGCACATAGGGGGTGAGAATATAAACTGTTATTTCATGTGAACTTCAACTACATTTGCTGACTAATAAGCATTCTGTACACTATATTATACAATTAACACACTCACAGGGTGCTCATTTTTAAAATACAATGAAATTTGTAGGAAAAAAGATTGCAGATTGGAAGTTTACTCTATTATTGCCAAAATCACTTTTGTGTTAATTTTGAACATTTTTGCCGTTATGTAGGGAATTTTGTTGTCTAATCCGGTGCAAAATGACATGATTTAGCTCTAATAGAAATTGAGATATGGCAAAATATTGTTTTCCATTGATATCAATGAAAAAACACACTTCATGCATTAGTTTTCTCTCCTAAACATCCCAGAATTTTCAATATCAGCCAAAATGTTGAGAATGCTGTACTTCATGCCTATGCAAAACGGTATGGCTGTATCTTTAATAGAATTGAGATATAACAAAAAATGAAGTTTTTCCATTGAAATAATAAGAAATCACTGAGCAGTATTTCCACTCCTATATGCCACAGAACTGTAAATTTTTGTCAGAATGTAAGGAATGCAGTACTCCATGTATGAAAACACACTTTGTGGGTTATTTTCTCTATTAATAATCACACAATTGTAAATTTATCAAAAATTTAGAGAATGTTCTCCATGCCTTTGAAAAATGGCATGGCTGTACCTTTAATAGTCATTGAGATATTATAATGCAATGAAATTTTTTCATTGAAAGCTACCAAAAAATACAGACTCCTCTCTCATATAAATCAAGAACTGTAAATTCTTGCCAGAGTGCAGGGAATGTGGTAGTTCTTGCCATTGTAAAATGGCATAGCTGTGGCTTTGATAGAAATCTAGATATTTTCCAAAAAATAAAGCTTCTTCAATGAAATAAATGGGAAAACCCACTTTGGGCATCATTTTCTTTCCTGTACATCTTACAACTAAAACTTTTCGCCAGAATGTAGGAAATGTGGCACTCTGTTCAATTGCAAAATGGCATAACTTGCAAAAAAATGAAGTTTTTTCATTGAAATCAATAGGAAAAAATACTTTGAGCATTATTTTCTCTCCTGTAAATCATAGAACTGTAAAATTTGTGAGAATGTAGAGCATGTGGTACTCAATGCCTATGCAAAAAGGCATGGGTGTTGTTTTAAAAGAAATTTGGATATTGCAAAAAAAGTAAATTTTTTTTTCAATGAAATCAATGTGAAAACTCACTTTGTGTGTTATTTACACTCTTTTTTAGAACACTAAATTTTTGCAAAAAT
>JAAFCE010009127.1:1228708-1247281 GCA_013389805.1 Trigoniulus corallinus
AGCTTTAATAGAAATTGAGATACAGCAAAAGGAAAAATGAAGTTTTTGAAAGAAAACCGTGTGCGTTCTCACCTATACATGATAGAACTGTCAATTTAGGCCGAATGTCAGGATTGTGGTAGCCTAAATAAAAATTGAGATATAGCAAAATGAAAAATTAAGATTTTCCATTAAAATCAATGCAAAAACACACTTTTTGTGATATTTTCTTTCATATACAAAATAGAACTGTAAATTTTGTCCAGAATGTAGGGAATGTGGTTCTCCAATAATTTGAAAAACCGCATGGCTGTAACTTTCAAATAAATTGAGAAGTAGCCAAAAGAAAAAGTTTTTCCATTGAAATCAAAGGTGCGATTTTTTGTCTCCTATTCAAAATCGGTTAAGTAAATCTGTGCAATTAATATTGTAATCCCATAAGCAGTGAATCCAAAGATTCCTAGAAAATATAATACGATTTTAGAGTTAAAGATCCTCCATTTGAGGGGCATTCATATATATTCTTATGTGTCTATCTTGGGCTGGATCAATGTCTCATGCTTTGTCATGCAATTTGACTGATTTCAAAAGTAAGGAATGGCAACATTCAGACCAACACACAAGCACAACAGCATAGATCCTTTTTACTTTTAAATATAACTGCTGAAGATGGAGGTGATAGGTTAATTTTGTATCTAAAACTATGCCCAAATCTCTAATCAACAGTATACATGTAACATGAATAGGGGTATGGTATAGGGTAAAGTGTCTAATAAAAAGTTATAATTGCAGATTTGTTATAATTTAATTACAGGTTATTTGACCACAGCCATTGTTCAACTACTCAGATGGAATCATTTAGGACTCTGGCATTATCCACATCAACAACCTCTTTAGATAGCTTCAGGTCTTCAGTGAATACCAAAGAAATGACCTGAGAGCTAAGTTGGCTAAAAAGATCATTAATGTAAATATTAAATACCAATGGGCTTATAGTACTGCCCTGAGGAATACCCATCACTTGTTAGTAATGATTCTGGCTGAAAAAGCACTCAATTTTAAAATAGTTGTAACGTTCTATTAAATAACGTCCTATGAAACTGTATACATCCCCCAATAAGCCATACTATTCCAATTTTTTAAATAAGAGTGTAATGGACACCGTATCGAAGGCTCTAAAGATATCTAAATATAGTGCATCTAACTGGCACCATTTTTGAAATGCATTAGTTATATTGTCAATGTGCATCAACAAATTTGATTCAGTTTACTTATTGGCATGAAATCCATGTAGGGTAGGGTGTAAATATCTTCCACTCTAAGGAATCAATTCAGCAAAATAATCTTTTGTATAATCTTTGCAAAAGGTGATAAAATTGAAATTGGGTGGTAATTGGCAATACTTTCCTCAATCCACTTTCATAAATAGGTAATTTATGAGCAGTCCTTTAAATCTGAGGAACTGTATGAGTTTGATAACAGAAGTTATAAACTCTGCTAAGATAGGTGATATTATGTCATGGTAAGCCTTGATTAGAGCTGAAGAAATACCATCATGGCCTAGGGTAAATGAGGAGTGCAACCTTCCAATAGCCCAATGCTCCTCAGATATGGATATAATGTTGATATTGAGTCTCACCTCACCATCAGGTAAAATCCAACGATAATTGTTTCCTAGGCACTGGGGTGAGCCTCTTCTTGCAAGTTGACCAAAATGATTGCAAAATCTGTCATCTATTTCTTGGTGGTCAGTGACAAGATGGCCATCAATGCACAAAGCCAAACTATAATCACGTTGCCTTGACAAACTGTTGTATTGTGACCATAAACGTTTAGATGAGTTATGGCTAGCAGCTATGATGGCCATAAACTGAAATTGGTCCCTAATCAACATCTGTTTTAGCAGATCTCTGAGCCACGAAAACTGCTGGTATCTTGAAGGAGAGGGATAAAGTTTATTTCTACTCTAAAGGCAGTGTTTAAGCTAACTCAGCTTAATTACTTCAAAACTAAACCAGGAGGGATAGTATGAGCGTTTCATCTGTGGATACTTACTGGAATACAATCTGAAATAGCTTTCTGGAGAGTCTGGTAGAAAAAGGCAACTGTTTATTCAGGATCCTCTAAAAGTTGTAGGTTAGCCCAATTTGCTGTTTGTAATTGACGTTGTAAGTGTACATAATCACCTCTGACCCAATTGTAACACCAGCAAGGTTTAAATCAACTGATGTTTGAGCAAACATAAGTGAGCTGAAGATACAGATGTAATGCAGGCTGATGGCCATCCAATTTTGAAAGAGAGGGTGCCTCCTACAAAAACATGGGTAAGTCAATGAAGCATAGATCCAGTAAACGCCATTTATGGTTGTAGATCCTATATAAGTGATGAAATTTTGTGACAGCTGACAAGGCAATCAAGGCAGTAGCTTTGCTCCTGTGGGTTGTGTGAAAATAAATCGGAATCTAAGAGGACCAGTCAATTAGTAGGGCATTAAAGCCCCCGCCCCAAATGACTGAAGAGCAAGAGGCCAAATTTGTAGTTAAAGCTTCAATGGATGCTGTGAATTCAGCAACTGTCAGGGCAGGGGAAAACCTGCCCTAGGAAATGAGGTATCCAATCATTTGCAAAACGGAATAGCTGTAGCTTTAATAGAAATTCAGATATAGTAAAAAGAAAATGGAGTTTTTATATTGAAATCAATGGAAAAACACACCTTTTGCGAAATTTTCTCTTCTATACAACATAGCACTGCATTTTTTTTTGCCAGAATAGAGGAAATGAGATACTTCAATCATGTTCAAAAAGGCATGGCTGTAGGTTTATTACAAATTGAGATACAGCAAGAAGAAAAATGGAGTTTTTACATTGAAATCAAAAGGAAAATACACGTTGTGTGATATTTTTTCTCCTATACAACATTGAACTGTTAATTTTGGCGAAAATGAAGGGAAAGAGGTACTCATGTCATGTGCAAAGCAGCATGGCGGCATCTTTAATAGAACTGGAGATATAGTAAAAAGAAAAATGTGAGATTTTACATTTAAATCAATAGGGAAACAAACTTTGTGCAATATTTTCTCTCGTATACAACATAGAACTTTAAATTGTTTCGAGTTTGTAGGGAATGAGGCACTACATTTATGTGCAAAACAGCTTAAATTGAGCTTAAATTTTTGTGAGAATTTAGGGAATGAGGTACTCCAATCATTTGCAAAACGTCATGGTTTTTACATTGAAATCAGTGTGGTATTCCTTCAGTTCTAATCTAGGCTTAACGGGATTTCATATCACCGATCCTAGCAGAATTTTTTACCTTATTGTTGCAAACTCAGATTGATCCTCAGATTTGATGGACTATCCATGTATTACCTATTTTTAAAAATGGATTGAGGGCGAGGATGATCAATTACTGCCCAATTTAAATTTTATCACCTTTTGCAAAGATCTTACAATAGATTATTTGGGTTAAATTGGTTCCTTGTAGTAGAAGATTTTTACACCATGCCCAACATGGTTTTCAAGCCAGTAAGTCAACTGAATCTAATTTATTGATGCATATTGACAATATAAATAACGCATTTCAAAAAAGGCACCAGTTAGATTCAATATATTTGGATATCTCTAAAGCCTTTGAAAAACTGTTTATACCATTACTATTGAAAAAAATTGAAGTGGTATGGTTGATCAGGGGATTAACATAGTTTCATAGGACATTATTTATGAGAACGTTACAGCTATGTTAAAATTAGGGCGTTTTGAGCCAAAATCATTACCAACATGTGATGACTCTTCCTCAGGGCAGTACCTTAAGCCCGTTGCTATTTAATATTTATATTAATGATCTTTTTGAACAATTTAGCTCGCAGGTCATTCCTTTGGCATTTGTTGATGATCTGAATATTTCTAAAGAGTAAATTGATGTGGATACTGCAAAAGTCTTAAACGATTTCCTTCAAGTAGTTTAGCAACAGCTTGTTTGAAATAACTTGTCATTTAACTAAAACAAATCTGCAATTATAACCTATCACTGGACGCATTTCCCTATACTATACCCTTATTCATTTTTTAACAGGGTACTTGATTCAAATATATATATATTTGATTAATGATTGGGGCCGAGTTTCAGATACTGAATTTACCTATCAGCTACATCTTCAACAGTTATATTTTAAGGTAAAACAGATCAATGCAGTTGTACAGAATATTAAAGGTATGTATTTTATTCAAGGACTCCAGTCCTGGTTATTTGATTGGCTGATTAAACCAATCCTCAAATATGAGCTTAAGTGTTTGTGTACTTTTGGCCATTCTCTACTTTGGAAATTAAATAATTTAGAAGACAAAGCATTACATATTTATCCAGCCCAAGATAGGGGTGGAACACTCAGTAATCTTATAATATTTTCTAGGATTGTTTGGCTTTACCACCTTTAAGACAATAATATAAATTGTACAGATTTACTTAATCGACTGCATATAAGAGTACCAAGTCATGGTTCACAACAAAGGCAATTTTATGTGGTTACAGGAAACATGAGGAACCCAATATATCAGGCTTAACAGAACTTTAATAGTATGGCCCTGGGTATTGAGGATTTAGTTTAACCCCTTTACATCTTAAAAAGAAAAGTTAAATCTTATTTAATTAATAATTTGAAATAAGGATGAAACATTCTGGTGATAATTAGTTTGGTTTGTCATGTTATAGAACATTTTTATTAAAATTCATTTTTAAAGTAATCTTGATCTTGGAAATCAAATTACAGTATTCAGATATTAGGTTTTCATTTTTACTATGTTTTAGAATATATTATAAGTAATTTTAGCTCATTTTATGTAAAATTATTATAATTATGCATTTTTTACACCTCAAGTGCACATGTGGTTTCATTTTCTTGTACAAGCTAATGGATCAAAATCTCAAAAAATAATTACTAAATTTTGATTAGCAAGGGGGAAAACCAATGCTTAAGTTGTTTCCTCTTTCTTGCCTCACCAATCCACTTCATTAGGGATCTTTCTGTTATAGTGGATGTCATAATAATAAGTAATAATAATAATAAGAAATAATACAACATAGAACTGTAAATTTTTGAGAGAATGTAGGGAATGAGGTACTCCAATCATGTGCAAAACGGCATAGCTGTAGTTTTAATAGAAATTGAGATAAAGGAAAAAGAAAAATGGAGTTTTTACATTGAAATCAATAGAAAAATTTACTTTGTGTGATATTTTCTCTCATGTACAACAGAGAACTGTAAATCTTTGCAAGAATGTAGGGAATGAGGCAATTCAATCATGTGTAAAATGGCAATACTATAGCTTTAATTGAAATAGAGATATAGTTAAAAGAAAAATGAAGTTTTTCCATTGAAATCAATTGGAAAACACCTTTTGTTAATATTTTCTTTTCTATACATAATAGAACCACAAAATTTGGACGGAATGTAGGGAATGTGGTACTCCAATCATGTGCAAAACGGCATGCCTGCTATAATAAAATTTGAGATACAACAAAAAGAAAAATTAAGTTTTTTAATTGAAATCAATAGGAAAACCCACTTTGAGCATTTTGTCTCCATATGCATGATAGAACTGCAAATTTTAGGCGAAATGTAGGGAATGTATCACTCCAATCATGTGCAAAATGGCCAAGCTGCAGCTTTTACAGAAATTGAGATTTAGTAAAAAGAACTATGGAGTTTTTACTTTGAAATCAATGGGAAAACACACTTTGTGCAATATTTTCTCTCATGTATAACATACAACTGTATATTTTGGGAGAATATAGGGAATGAGGCACTCCAATCATGTGTAAGGCAGCAGAACTGTAGCTTCAATGGAAAATAAGTTAAAGAAAAAAGAAATATAAAGTTTTTCCATTGAAATCAATAGAAAAACGCTCTTTTAGCAATATATTCCTTCCTTTACATAATAGTGCCACAGATTTAGGACGGAATGTAGGGAATGTGGTACTCTAATCATGTGAACAACGGCATGCCTGCAGCTTTAATAGAAATTGAAATATAGCTAAAAGAAAAATGAAGTTCTTCTATTGAAATAAAAAAACGCACTCTTCTCATTTTGTCTCCTATTCGTGATGAAACTGCCAATTTTTTGCAGAATGTAGGGAATGTCAGTCTCCAATCATATTCAAACCGGCATGGCTGACGCTTTACTGGAAATTGAGATGTAGCAAACAGAAAAATGGAGTTTTTACTTTGAAATCAATTGGAAAACACACTTTGTGTGGTATTTTCTCTCCTATCCAACATAGAACTGTAAATTTTTGCAAGAACGTAGGGAAAGGTACTCCAATCATGTGAAAATTGGCATAGCTGTAATTTTTATAGAAACTGAGATAAAGCAAAAAGAAATATGAAGTTTTCCATTAAATTCAATAGCAAACACACTTTGTGCAATATTTTCTTTTCTGTACATAATAGAACTACAAATTTTGGCCAGGATGTAGGGAATGTGGTACTCTAATCATGTGCAAAACTACATCGCTGTAGCTTTAGGAAACAGAGTTTTAGCAACAAGAAATATGCAGTTTTTACATTGAAATCAATGGGAAACAAACTTTGTGTGATATTTTCTCTCCTATACATAAAAGAATCATAACTTTTATCCAGAGTGTTGAGAATGTGGTACCAAAATAATGTGCAAAACGGGATAGCTGTAGTTTTAATAGAAATTGAGGTAAACCAAAAAGAAAACGGAGGTTTTATATTGAAATCAATAGGAAAACACACCTGGTGTGATATTTTCTCTCCTATACAACATCGAACTGTAAATTTTTTTGAGAATGTACAGAATGAGGTACTTGAATCATGTGCAAAATGGAATGGCTCTAAATTTATTGGAAACTGAGATTTTGGAAAAAGAAAAATGCAGTTTTTACATTGAAATCAATAGTGTTTACATTCAAATCAGTGTGGTATTCTTTCAGATCTAATCAAAGTTTACCAGAATTTCATATCACCTATCCTAGCATAGATTTTTACCTTATGCTTACAAACTCAGCCTGTTCCTCAGATTTAAAGGACCGTCCATGTATTGCCTATTTTTGAAAGTGGATTGAGGGCGAGTATGGTCAATAACTGCCCAAATTGAATTTTATTATCTTTTGCCAAGATATTAAAAAGATTATTTGTGTTAAATTTGTTCCTTGCTTTAGAAGACATTTAAACCCTGCCCAACATGGTTTTCATACCAATAAGTCAACAGAATCTAATTTATTGTTGCACATTGAAAATATAACAAATGCATTTCAAAAAAGGCACCAGGTAGATTAACTATATTTAAATATCTCTAGAGCCATGATACACTGTCCATTCCATTACTATTGAAAAAATCAGAGTGGTATGATTTATCAGGGGATTTACATAGTTTCATAGGACATTATTTATCAGAACGTTACAACTATGTTAAAATTGGTGGCGGTTTGATCCAGAATCATTACCAACAAGTGATGGCGCTCACTTAGGGAAGTACCTTAACCCCGTTGCTATTTAATATTTTTAATAATGATCTTTTTGAACAATTTAGCTCTCAGGTCTTTCTATTGGCATTTGTTGATGATCTGAAGCTTTCTAAAGAGATGGTTGATTTGGATACTGCAAAAGTCGTAAATGATTTCCTTCAAGTAATTGAGCAATGCCTGTTTTCAAATAACTTGTCATTAAACTATAACAAATCTGCCATTATAACCTTTCACTGGATATGTTCCCCCATACTATAGAACTATTCATTATTTATAAGGGTACCTTCAGATACAGAATTAACCTATCAGTTACATCTTAACCAGGTTTTTTTAAGGTAAAACGGATCTATGCAGTTGTGCAGAATATTAAGGGTATGTATTTGTTCCAAGGACTCTAGTCCTGGTTGTTTGATTGGCTTATTAAACCAATCGTCACATATGAACTTATGTATTGCTCTACTTTTGGCCATTCCCTACTTTTGAAAGGTACTACAATCATGTGCAAATTGGCATAGCTGTAATTTTGATAGAAATTGAGATATAGCAAAAAGAAAAATAGGTTTTTCCACTTAAATCAATGGGAAATCGCACTTTGTGCATTTTTTAACCTATACATGATTGAACTGTAAATTTTAGCAAGAATGTGGTACTTCAATCATGTGCAAAACGGAATGGCGGCAGCTATAACAGAAATTAAGAAATAGTTAAAAGAAAAATGGTGTTTCACCATTGAGATCAATAGGAAAACACACTTTGTGTAAGATTTTCTTACCTATACATAATAAAATCACTACAATTATCCAGAATGTTGTGAATGTGGTACTCGATTCATGTGCAAAATGGGATGGCGGTAGATTTAATAGAAATTGAGATATAGAAAATGAAAAATAGAGTATTGACATTGAAATCAATGGGAAATCACTCTTTGTTCGATACTTTCTCTCTTACACAACATACAACTGTAAGTTTTTCAAGAATGTATGAAATGAGGAACTCCAATCATGTGCAAAATGGCATGGCTGAGGCTTTAACAGAAATTGGAATACACCAAAAAATTGAGTTTTTAAATTGAAATTAATAAGAAAACACAATTTTCTTGTTAATTTCTCTCCTATACAACAGAGAACTGTAAATTTTAGGAAAAATGTAGGGAATGAAATACTCCAATCACTTGCAAAACGGCATGGGTGTAGCTTTAATAGAAATTTATATATTGTAAAAAGAAAAGTACAGCTTTTATATTGATATTAATAACAAAACACACTTTGTGCAATATTTTCTCTACTATACAAAATACAACTGTAAATTTTGGCAAAAATGTAGGGAATAAGGTACTCCAATCATTGTTGTAGCTTTTATAGAAATTTTAAAAAAAAAGCAAGAAGAAAAATGAAATTAAAGGGAAAGCACACTTTTTGCGATATTTTCTCTCCTATACAACATAGAGATGTAAACTTTTGCGAGAATGTAGGGAATGAGGTACTCTAATCATGTGAAAAACGACATGGCTGATGCTTTAATAGAAATTGAGATTTGGGAAAAGAAAAATGGACTTGTTAAATTGAAATCAATAGAAAACACACTTTGGGCGATAATTTCTCTTCTATACAACAAAGAATTTAATACTTTTTTTTCTGAATGTATACAATGAGGTGTTCCAATAATGTGCAAAACAGAATGGCTGTTGGTTAAATAGAAACTGAGATATAGAAAAAGAAAAGGAAGTTTTTACATTGAAATCTATAAAAACACACTTTGAGCGATATTTTCTCTCCTATGCAACATAGATCTTTAAATTACTGTGATAATGTAGGGAATGAGGCTCTCCAATCATGAGCAAAACAGCATGGCTATAGCTTTAATAGCAATTGAGATATAGGAAAAAGAAAAATGGAGTTTTTAAATTGTAATAAATGGGAAAAACACACTTTGGCGATATTTTCTTTACCATGCAACATAGAAATGTAGACTTCTGCAAGAATGTAGGGAATGAGGTTCTCCAATCATTTGCAAAATGGCATGGATGTAGCTTTAATAGAATTTGAGATGTAGCAAAAAGAAAAATGGTGAGATATTTTTTGCCTATAAAACATAGAACTGTAAATGTTTGTGAGAATGTAGGGAAGGAGGCACTCCAATCATGTGAAAAACAGCATGGCTTTTGCTCTGAAAGAAATTGAGATATAGGAAAAAGAAAAATGGAGTTTTTACATTGAAATCATTGGAAAATCACACTTTGTGTGATATTTTCTCTCCTATACAGTGTGGAACTGTACATTTTTGCGTGAATGTTGGGAATGAGGTACTCCAATCCAGTGCAAAACTGCATGGGTGTAGCTTTTATAGAAATTCAGCTATAGAAAACAGAGAAATGAAGGTTTACATTCAAATTAATAGGAAAACACACTTTGTGCATTTTTCCTCTCCTATATAACATTCATCTGCAAATTTTTGCAAGAATGTAGGGAATTACGCAATCCAATAATGTGCAAAACAACTGTGGTGTATCTTCAACAGAAATTGAGATATAGCATAAAGAAAAATGGAGTTTTTACTTCGAAATCAATGGGAAAACACAGTTTGTGCGATATGCTCTCTCCTATATGACATAGAACTGTAAATTTTTGTGAGAATGTAGGGAATGATGTATTCCAATCATGTTAAAAACGGCATAGCTGAAGTTTTAAAATCATTTGAGGAACAGCAATTCGAAAAATTGAGTTTTTCCATTGAAATTAAAGGGAAAGCACACTTTGTGCAATATTTTTTTCCCTCTCATAATAGAATGATAATTATTATCCTAAATGTTGGGAATGTGTTACTCCCATCATGAGCAATATGCCATGGCTGAAGCTGTAATAGAAATTGAAATATAAAGCGAAACTGAGGAAAGCAAAGCAAAATTTGAGATGTTGCAAAAAAATGAAGTTTTTACATAGAAATCAATGGGAAAACACAATTTATGCGATATTTTCTCTCTTATAGAGCATAGAACTGCAACTTTTTGTGAGAATCTCAGGAATCAGGTACTCCAATATTGCACAAAACAATATAGATATAGGAAAGAAAGAAGAAATACAAAGAAAAATGGATATAGAAAAATGTGATAAAGAAAAATGTGATATTTTCTTTTCTATACCTAATAGAACCACAAATGTAGGGAATGTGCTACTCCAATAATTTGATAAACAGCATGGCTGTATCTTTATCATAAATTGATATATAGAAAAGAGAAAAATGAAGGTTTTCCAATGAAATCAATGGAAAAATGCACTTTATGCACATTGTTTCCTATACATGATAGAACTGCAAATTATTGCTAGAGTGTAGGGCATGTGGCACTCCAATCACGTGCAAAACGGCATGGGTACTGCTTTAATAAAAATTGAGATATAGAAAGAAGAAAAACAGAGTTTTTACCTTGAAATCAGTGGAAAAACACACTTTGTGTGATATTTTCTTTCCTATTCAACATAGAACTGCAAATTTTTGTGAGACTGTAGGAAATGAGGTACACGAATCATGTGCAAAACGGCATGGCTGTAGCTTAAAAAGAAATTGAGATATACCAAAATGAAAAATGAAGGTTTTTACATTAAAATCAATGGGAAAACACGTTGTGCCACTTTTTCTCTCCTATACCACATAAAACAGCAGATTTTTACAAGAATGAAGGGAGTGAGTTACTCCAATAATGTGCAAATAAGCATGGCTGTAGCTTTAATAGAAATTTATATATAGCAAAAAGAAAAATGGAGTTTTTCTAAATGAAATCCATTGGAAAACACCTTTGAGCGATATTTTCTCTCCAACACAACACAGAACTGAAAATCTTTTTGAGAATGTAGTGAATGAAGTACTCCAATCATGTGTAAAACGGTATGGCTGTACCTTTCATAGAAATTGAGGTACAGCAAAAAGAAAAATGAAGTTTTTACACTGAAATCTATGATAAAACGCATTTTGTGTGATGTTTTCTTTCCTATACAACGTAGAACTGTAAATTTTTGCAAAAATGTAGAAAATGAGGTACTCAAATCATGTTCAAAACAGCATGGCTGTAGCTTAAATAGGAATTGAGATATGCCAAAACGAAAGATTGAGTTTTTACATTTAAATCAATGGAAAAACAATTTGTGAGATATTTTCTCTCCTATACCATAAAAAGAAGCCGATTTTTGCAGGAATGAAGGGAGTGATGTACTCTAAAAATTGGCCAATCGGCATGGCTGTTGCATTAATAGAAATTTATATATAGCAAAAAGAAAAATGGGGGTTTTACATTGATATCAGTGGGAAAGCACAGTTTGTGCAATATGTTCTCTCCTATACAACATTGAACTGTAAATTGTTGAGAGAATGTAGGGAATAAGGTACTCCAATCATATTTAAAACGGCATGGCTGTAGCTTTAATAGACATTAGGATATAGCAAAAAGAAAATGAAGTTTTTTTTTAAATGAAATGCATTCGAAAACACACTTTGAGCGATATTTTCTTTCCTTTAAATGATAAAATCATAACTTTTCTCCGGAATTTTGGGAATGTGGTACCCCAATCATAAGCAAAGAAAAATGGAGTTTTTACATTGAAATCAACAGGAAAACACACTTTGTGCGATATTTTTATTCCTATACGTGATAAAATCACAACTTCAATCCAGAATTATGGGAATGTGGTACTCCAATTATGTGCAAAACGGCTTGGCTATAGCTTTAATAGAAATTAAGATATAGAAAAATGAAAAATGGAGTTTTGACATTGAAATCAATAACAAAACCCACTTTGAGCAATATTTTCTTTCCTATACATAATAGAATCATAACTTTTACATAGAATGTTGGCAATTTGGTACTCAAATCTTGGGCAAAACGGAATGGCTGTAGGCTTTATTAGAAATTGAAATATAGCAAAAAGGAAAAATGGAGTTTTTACATTGAAATCAGTGAGAAAACACACTTTGTGCTGTATTTACTCTCATATACAACATAGAACTGTAATTTTTTGTGAGAGTGTAGGGAATTTTTAAGCTTTTTTTGGGACGACTTTTTATTAGTCACATTATTATAGGATAATTTTGCAGTACTTTCAGAGATCATATTACTATGCCTCCAAAGAATGTCTCAGAGTGTGGTGGATGCAAGCTCCTAAGATTGGAGCTTTCTAAGATTCAGATGAAGATCAGCAACTTACAGGCTACCCTTCTGGGTTCCAGCTCTTCAGCAGCTATTTTAACCAATTTTTTGTTGTTGTATGTTGGTGTTTAAGGTCCCGTCAACTACAAGGTCGTTAGATACCCATCCACTGCATAGTTCTAATGCATAGACGGCACAGACACTACACTAATGAGACGATTATTGGGTATTAGCAGTACCCAGCTTTCCCAAGCGACCACCTATGTCAGTACTAACTGGGCTTGCGTTGCTTAACTTCAGTGATCAGACGAGAACTCGTGTGTCAAACGCAACTCGCCACTCCCTATTTTAACCAAGGGTAAGGTTGGTATGCCAATGGCGTCACCAATATTCCAGGTGAACTAGATGGTGACGCCTTTGGCATCATATAACTATCTATAAACCTGCAGTTGAATTTCTGAAGATAATTATGGATATAGCTAAAGAGGTAAAAAGATTTAGGCCCAAGGCAAGAGTTATGCTGTGCCTTGTTATGGAACGATAGGATAAAGGCAATTTAACTGCAGCAAAGGCCAGATGGATAAATAACAAGATGTTTCTGAAGGTCAGGGTATTTGGGTAAAACTAATCGATAACAAAGCATGACTCTCAGATCTCCAACATTGGTTTGCTCTTGATGGGTTTAAATTTAATGCAAGGGCTGTCTCAAGGATTAGTACAAAAATGAAGGAGTTTATGGGCGATTTTTTAGGAAAGGTAGCAAGCAATCTTATGCCAGGTTGAGTCAAAATATCAACAGGAAGGTTATTTAAGGGGAGGGATAGGTAAGTCTTTAGCAGTGAATGAACTATTGACTTTGCTTGTTGTGAATTGCAGAAGCATAGTCAATAAAGTGGTTGAGTTCAATCCTCTTGCTGCCACATCAGATGCTGATATCATAATTGGCACTGAATCCGGTTTGAGGGGAGACATCAAATTAGCTTAGATCTTTTCAGATAAGTTTGTAGTTTATGGAAAGGATAGGGTAACAGGCATAGGGGGTGTAGTCTTTATAGCAATAGATAAATCCCTGGAGAGCTCTAGGGAACTGCAACATGAGGAAGATTTTTAAATAATATGTAGTCAGCTTCGATAGTCCACCAGGTGATGATGCATTCCCACTTATAAGACTGTAACAATCACTGGAGCATATATATTTAAAGAAGAAGGTACCACTAGTAATTCTTGGAGGGGACTTCAATTTACCAGGTTTGGATTGGGGCTGTGTGCAGCCTAATTAAATTCCAAGTTATCAGGAGCACAGAACAAATTTTTGGAACATTTGTACTGTAATGGAGTGGAACAGATTGTGACAATGCCTACACATGATAAACAAGGAATAATGGATTTAGTATTTACAAATGTGCCCAGCTCTATCAACACTGTAGAGTGTATTGAAGGAATTAGTGACCATGCAGGGGTTAGATAGAAAAAGGTTACCTAGACAGGTGGCACCAGAGAGGGTGGCATACTAAAATAATAAGGCAAATAGGGAATATATTAAATCATATCTAGATTATGAGATAAATGATTTTTATACTATAGTTAATACCTGTGGTGCTGAGGAATCTTGCAACTGTTCAGAGCCCTTTTAGAGAAGGGCAAACAGCTAGCTATCCCCACTAAGATTATAAGTAATAATAATTTTCCAGAATTATATAAGAAAGAGGTGAAATAAGCTTTGAGAAACCAGTGAAAAGCTAGGAATGCACTTAGGAGAGGTAGGTATGCCAATAGTGAGTTAGTTTATAAGAAGGCTTAGAAATTGGTTAAGGTGTATATGAAGAAGGCTTACAAGAATTTTAAGAAAAACATTTTGGGATACAGGCTTAAGAAAAATCCAATGGCGTTCTGGGGGTATCTGAAGAGGTGTAGGAAAGAGGGTTATAAGGATAAAGTGGTATAAGATAGTTCAGGAAATGTAGTTAAGGATAGTCTTACGATTGCAAATGTTTTCAATGATGCATTTGCAAAAAAGCTTTGCAACCAGTAGGAGGAACTCAATACGACTAGGTTGTGCTAGACACTTGCTGTTTATTCTTCCGTGTGGCTTGGCAAATTTAATTTGATATTTGGCGATTATTGGGTAAAAATTGCTTTTTTCAAAGGCAGAAACCCCACCGTTCCAGTAAAGGTAGGGCTGTAGGGGTAGTCATTTTATTTTAAAGGTTATGAAACTTGTTGCAGGGTTGGGCTGTTTAAGCCTAACCGAGTGACACTTTCCTGCCGATCTTGTTGAGCTGCTCCAGTGTGCATCGTCTGCTTTGCCATTTGACTGCGCTGCATTTTTGCAGCCTGGCGCCGACCCCCTACAGCATAAAAATTTTTACCCAATTTAATTAAATTCTCACTTTTATTATCTTTTAAGTAGTTTTTAAGAAGTTTCAGTACTATTACTACTGTTGTTATTATTATCACTATTATTGGGGGATTTGGTTTGTTGACTGTGGGATACTGTAGGGCTGCAGCTCTTGGGCCCCAGAAACGGTGCAAAGCTTGGCGTGGGGTCGGCAGTTTAAGCCTGATCGCACGCTATTGGCTTTGCTGCTCCTATAGTGCCTCATTGCAGTCGTCTGCATAGACAGACGATGTGCTGTGTGGCAGCTGGATTCCCAATTTCCCTGCAGCAGGAAAGTTTGTATACTTTCAATTTTTATTTCTTTGATTATTTATTTCTTTAATTATTTTGTTCTTAAATTATTTATTTCTTTAATTATTTATTTCCTGAATTATTTATTTCTTCAATTATTTATTTCCTGAATTATTTATTTCTTTGAAAATTTATGGCTTTAATTATTTATATTTATATCCTTTTTATCAGCTCATTGTCATCATTTCCTTGGCCATCTTCATGGATGGCATGAAGTCCTAGGACTAGTCCCTTTTTTTAACCTTTGCATAATGTAATGCCAGGTGAGTGTTAGACCTCTACTCACCTGGCAATGATACAACCACTAATATGTGTCTCCTGTGGGGTAGGACGGCACCCCCACAGGTAGCCCTGCTTCTATTACTGCAGGTTCTAGGCATCTGACTGGGGTGCCCCCAGTCAGAGCTGTCAAACAAAGTACAGGAGTCAGGCTCTGATTAGGGACTTGGAATGTGGGGACCCTCACAGGGAAAACTGGGGAATTAGTGGACACCCTCAAGCACAGACACATTAGCATTGCATTCCTCCAGGAGACTAAGTGGAGGGGAAATGGATCACAGATGCTGGGAGAAGGATATAAACTTATATACTAAGGTAGTGAACAGGGATGCCATGGGGTTGGCATAGTATTGAGTAGGGAACTGCAACAGGGGATCACATCAGTCAATAGAATTAGTAGTAGGATAATGTTAGTCACAGTAGTCTGGCAGGGTATAGGGCTTCACCTCATAAGTGCCTATGCCCCCCCAATCAGGCCTGGGTTACACAGCTAAAGCAGATTTTTGGAGTGACTTTGATGAAGTAGTGCAGTCAGTAAGCAGTACAATTGGACAGGGCAAGGGAAATGAGCGCTTAATTATTGGGGGTGATTTTAATACCCATGTGGGTGAGGATGGTTCAGGATATGAGGAGGTGCATGGAGGATGAGGGTAAGGGACAATGAACCCTGAGGGGCAGAAGGTCCTTGAAACAGCAAGAGCACATGGCTTTGCATTGTCCAATACATGGGTCAAGAAGAGGGAGAAGCACCTAATCACATTCTGGTCCCCACAGGGGAGGTCACAAATAGACTTCTTCATGGTTAATGAGCCACACAGCACTGAGATACAAGATTGCTGGGCACTACCCAGTGAGGATTTCCAGAAGGAGAGTGGCCATAAGCTGCTGATGGCAAAAGTCCTAATGACAGGGGTAGTTAGGAAACATACCTGGAAAGGAGAATCCGTTATTAGGTGGTGGAAGTTGCCCACCAAGGCAGAGGAATTCAGGCAGGAGGCTCTCAGCAAGATGGACTACGACTGAGGTGGGTCAGCCAATGCCATGTGGGACAGGGTGGCAAGGAAAATTAGGAGATGTGGGAAGGCACCGTTTCGAATGGGTAGAGTAGGAGGCACTTCCCAGGGTAGGCAGAAATGGTTGTGGAATGAGGAGGTGGCAGCTGCCATCAAACTAAAGAAGGCAGCTTTCCATAGATGGAGGGAAATAGGGGATCAGGTTTCCAAGACAGACTACATTCAAGCAAGGAAACATGCCAGGAGGACCATTGCCCTAGCTAAGTACCAGAAGTATGAAGCATTATATGAAACACTGGGAACAAGGGAGGGAGAGAAATGCAGTTTTTAGACTGGCCAAGAAAAGGGATAGAAATAGTAAGGATGTTACCAGGGCCCTAACAGTAAAGGATTCCAATGGTAGGGTCGTTTTCCAACCAGCAGAGGTAATCAAAAGGTGGGAGGAGTACTACCACAGCCTCTTAAATGCAGCCACATGTGCAGGAGTTGCCGACAGCAATCTGCGCACTCCACAGGCAGTGGCCAGGGTGAGTGATGATGAAATAGTAAGAGCCCTTCAAAAGATGAAAGGTCAAAAAGCAGTAGGCCCAGATAAGATCCCACTGGATGTTTGGCACACCTTGGGGACAACTGGCATTACATGGCTAGGGAAGATTTTCAACAAGTTAGCAAATGGTGACAGGATGCCAACTGCATGGCAGGAATGTTGGATAGTTCCACTGTTCAAGGGCAAGGGTGATGCTCAGGACTGTGGAAACTATAGGGGCATTAAGCTGATGAGCCATTCTATGAAGCTGTGGGAGCGTGTCATAGAATGTCGCCTCAGAGATCAAACTAGTGTCCGGGGAAATCAATTTGGGTTTATGCCTGGTAGGTCCACCATGGAACCAATCTTTATTCTATGACAGATGATAGGGAAGCATAGAGCAGCGAAAAAGGACCTTCATGCAATATTCATTGACCTGGAGAAGGCATATGACAGTGTCCCTAGACAGGTAGTATGGAATGTCCTAAGAAAGAAAGGGGTTGATGAAGGCTACATTAGGATAGTGCAGGATATGTATGATGGTTCTATCACTAGGGTGAGGACAGCAAGGGGTAACACTGCAAGCTTCAACGTGCAGGTTGGTGTGCACCAATGGTCAGCACTTTGCCCATACCTATTCACTCTGGTAATGGATGAGCTGCTGACATGGAATAGGGGAATGTGCCCCCCAGTGCCTGGCTTTTGCAGATGATGTGGGAAGGCTCGATGAGTTCAAGGAGGATGCACAAAAGGGCCTACAAGACATTAAAACAGCAATAGCAGGAGAGGGCCTTAAGGTTAACATGAGGAAGACTGAGTACCTGGCTTTTAATTTTTGTGGCCAGGGGCAAGAGAATGAGTTACGTTGTGGGGGAGAGGGGATCCCGGTGGTGCAGGAATTTCGCTATCTAGGATCAGTTTTCCAGCGTAATGGGGAGATTGATTATGACGTGACCTGTTGGATTAATGCAAGATGGTTGAGCTGGAGACAGGCACATGGGGTCCTGTGTGACCACAGGGTCCCAATTAAGTTGAAGGGCAAAGATTACTGAACTGTCGTTAGGCCCGCTATGCTGTATGGCTCAGTGTTTGGCAGTTAAAAAGAACCATGAAAGGCAAATGCAAGTGGCAGAGATGCAAATGCTGCGCTACATGTGTGGGGTGTCACAATCCGACAGAATCCGAAGCAGTTATGATAGAAGTAGCTTGGGGGTGTGGGACATTGCAGAGAAGATGAGAGAAAAGCGTTTGAGGTGGTATAGGCATGTGATGAGGAGGGGAGAGGAGGAACTTATTAGGTCCATTATATGACTGCAGGTAGTTGGGGGCAGTAGGGGTAGAGGACGACCAAAACGGACTTGGGAACAGGTGGTGCAAAAAGACATGGAAGCGTGTGGGGTGGAGAGGGACTTGGTGGGGGATAGATGGGAGTGGAGGATTAGAACCTGCAGACCCGACCCTGCCTC
>JAAFCE010009127.1:1272872-1301071 GCA_013389805.1 Trigoniulus corallinus
ACAATAGACAATTTATGGTTTTATCAATCTATGGAATAGGTACACACACAAATTGGGAAAGTTTGCCATACCCTTTAAGGAACATAGGGCATGATATTGTCTATTTACCTTCAAATAAAGGTGATGGAGATGTAAGTGGAATGTAAGCTTTGTGTCTAATATCACTCACAAATCCTTAATCATAGAACGTCTAGGCACAAGAGAACCATCTGCATAGGTGTATGACCAAAGTAATGGAATTTGAATCCATGTAAAATGACACAACAGCAGTCTTATATTGATTCAGATGGCGGTTATTGGCACTTAGCCAGCATTCTACAACCCTAAGTGCATCTTGCAGTGTATGGGTGCTGTAGATGTCTGACAGAACTCTAGTGAGCTTTAAATCGTCTGCAAATGTAAGACAACTTACATTCGGAGGTATAGTAGGGTCTAGGTCGTTTAAATAAATGTTGAATAGGAGGGGGCAAAGGACACTGCCTTGTGGGAGCCCCGCAGACTGGAAAAAGGATTGTTGGCTTAGTGTATGCCCTATTTTTATGAAATTCTGCCTCTGGATTAAGTATTGGTTTAGGAAGCCAAGCAAACTTCCTGCAAGACCATAATGCGCCAATTTGTGCATTAGTATAGGGATTGATACTCTGTCAAACGCTTTGGATAAGTCCAGATAGAGAACATCAACCTGAGACTGATCTTGAAACGCCCTTGAAATTGTATTTATATGGGTCAAAAGGTTAGTCTCTGTTGACCTCCCTCTGCAGAACCTATGTTGAACAGGGTTTAAGAATGGGTTGCTCCAGCTGACTAGCTTTTTATGGATTATATATTCAAAGACCTTAATAGTAGTGGAAATTGTGGCAATAGGCCGATAGTTTGGCATCTGTAAGCGAGAGCCACTTTTGAAGATGGGCACAATATGTGAGATTTTCCAAACAGCAGGAACGAATTGGAAGTGAAGGCAAATTGTGAATAATGATGCAAGGGCAGGAGCCAGAAGATCCTGATAAGCCTTTATCACAGCAGAAGGTATTCTGTCTGCACCAAGAGTCAGGGTAGGTTTTAATTTCCTAATAGCCCACATGACTTCTGCATGTGTGACAGTGTTAATAGTGATAGAGTACCCACCCTCACGAAGTGGGAAAGGATAATTTATTGGGTGAAAGACTGAAGATCTGAATTGTTTAGAGTAATGGTCACAAAATGCATTACCAATCTCAATAGAGTTAGTGATCACCTGGTTGTTGACTGACAAGGCTATTGTGGTATTGGATTCTGAGCTCAATCGTTTTAACTGAGACATGAAAGACTGAGGAGAGGTACGATTAACAAACAAATTAAAGAATAACTGTTGTCTGTCATGAATCAAAAGCTGCTTCACCTTAGTACAGGTGGCGGCAAACCGTTTATAGGCCAAGCATGATGGATGCTGCTTATTGAGTGAGAATAAGTGCTTCTTTTGCTTGATTAGACATATGAGCTATGGACTGAACCAAGGAGGAAAATTTGGTAACCTCTGCACAGAAAACTTCATAGGTATACACTCAGACGTAGCATGCAGGAGTGTGGAGTAAAAATAATGAATGGCAGATTGGGGATCAGATGCCAAACCTAGCTTGCTTCACCCAGTGTGTTTTACAATTTTATAAAGTTGCTGGTAAATACCAGTGTGGATGATGGGAAGAAGGGGAACAATTACAGGTAGCATAACTTCCAAGGCTGGATGGTAGGGATCTAATTTTGTTAGAGGTGTAACTTCACCAATATTGCATGGTAGATCAGTACTGCAAATATATAACAAGCGGCCCAATGAGTTTACAATCTTGTTAGCCTGCCTAAGTTTAGTAGAGGTGACCAAAGCAATCAGTGAAGTAGCTTTTGATGACTGGGTGGAGCCATGGTACTCAGGAATTGGATGAGCCCAATCTATGAGGGGGACATTAATGTCCCCAAGAAAAATCACTGAGGTGCTATTTGCAAATTTTGTGGAAAGTTGGTTGATCAGGGAGGTGTAAACATTATTAGATAGGGCAGGGGAAAAATAGCAAGCAACCAGGGTAATTGAGTTGATGTATGGGGACTTTAAAGACAGGGCCAGAGTACAGTTGGGCAAACTAAGGGAATCAATGATGTGGCAGCTACCACCCAGTGTGTTAGAATTCACAGGGATTAATATACCACTGCCATAGTAAGATGGGGATTTGTCAATATGAAACACAGAAAAAGATAGTGGGAAGTAATCTCCAGAGGAAGTTTAAGCAGATAGCCATATTTCTGTCAGGACAAATATATCGTAGCTACTGAGCAGCACATTTGAGAGGAACGTGCTAGTTTTAGATTGTAAGCTCCATACATTTTGGAAATACAGCCTAAGTGTAAGTGCATCATTCATTAATGGCTGCAGCAATAGGGTTGGCCTCTCTTCCCTTATTAGCTTAAGATTCACCATGTTGGGTTGAAAGTCGCAGCTGTGATGTAGACATCACTTGACTATCTATCATACTATTGTGAACCTTTCCTACAAACCACTTAATTAAGGAGTTTGTTGGCCAGAACTCAGGTAACACTAAAGTTTCTGGATCGTTGCCCAAATACTGTAGCACAAATGAAGAGTATGAGTTGTATTTTGTCTATAATTTGGTAATCTGCTCTACATTATCAAGTCCACACTCACTAAGATGATCAGACAGTGCTTTGGCAAGAAGGATTGGGATTTAAAAGGGTTACAAAGATTTTAGTAAGTTGCTGCTTAGGTGGGGCGCCTATGGTGGGAATGGTCCCTGAGCCCTTCACCACAGCCAGGGCTGGCTTACAAGGATCAGTTGAAGGAGTGGATTGACAGAGCCTTGGGATAGAAACAGCCTCTACCTGAGAGTCAGCTAATGGGTCAGATGATGGACCAGAATTCAATGCTCTCTGCCACTGCTTAACAGAACCAGAGGGTGCCCTTGCCACAACTTCAGCAAAGGTTTGCCTACAACTATGAAAGGAGGGCACAGCCTCTTGAAAAGAGATGAGCACATTAATGTCAGCCTGCAATTGCTTTAGTTCCTTTATAACAGCAGCATTTGATGTGGCTAAGTCTGCAAAAGCTTTGAAGAATTCATACAATGGAGATAGGCTTTCAGAGATTACCTTAGATATCACTGAAATAAGTTGAGACTCAAAATTTTAAGACAATAGAATATTTGATTGCACAGGGCTGTTGTCCTGTGATACTTCAGAATGGCATGACCCTAATCGCCCAGATTTTACAGGGGTATTTTCATTTCGAGCCAGTTTTTTGATGTAAATCAATGGGAAAACGTACTTTGTGCATTTTGTCTTCTATACATAATATAACTGCAAATTTTTGCCCAAACGTAGGTAAAGTGGTACTCCAATCATGTGCAAAAAGACATGGCTAGAGCTATATTAGAAATTGAAATATAGCAAGAAGAAAAATGAAGTTTTTACATTGAAATCACAAGGAAAACACACTTTGTGCGACATTTTCTCTCCTTTACAACACAGAACTGTAATTTATAGTGAGAATGTAGGGAATGAGGTACTCCAAACATGTGCAAAACAGCATGGCTGTAGCTTTAATAGAAATTGAGATATAGCAAGAAGAGAAAGGGCTTTTTACATTGAAATCAATAGAAAATCACACTTTGTGCGATATTTTCTCTCCTATACAACATATAACTAAAACTTTTTGTGAGAATGTAGAAAAAGAAGTACTCCAATTATGGGCAAAACGGCATGGCTGCAGATTTAAAAGAAATTGAGATATAGCAAAAAGATAAAGGGTTTTAAATTGAAATCAATGGGAAAACAAACTTTGTGCGATGTTTTCTCTCCTATACAACATAGCACTATAAATTTTTGTTGGAATGTAGGAAAGGAGGTACTAAAATCATGTGCAAAACGTCACGGCTGTAGCTTTAAAAGAAATTGGGATACAGCAAAAACAAAAATAGCTTTTACATTGAAATCAATGAAAAAACACACTTTTTGTGATATTTTCTTCTATATATATCATAGAACTGTAAATTTTTGTGAGTATGTAGGGAATGAGGTACTCCAATCATTTTTAAAACGGCATGGATGTAGCTTTTCAGAAATTAAGAAATCAAAAATAAAAATGGAGTTTTTACATTGAAACCAATAGGAAAAAACACTTTGTGCGATATTTTCTCTCCTGTACAACATAGATTTAAATTTTTGCAAGAATGTAGAGAATGAGGTACTACAATCATGTGCAAAACGGCATGGCTGTAGCTTTAATAGAAATTGAGATAAAGCAAAACGAAAAATGGATTTTTTGCATTGAAATCATTGCAATATTTTCTCTCCTGTGCAACATACAACTGTAAATTTTTCATGAATGTTGGGAATGAGGTACTCCAATCAGGTGTAAAACGGCATGACTGTAGGTTTAATAGAAATTAAGATATAGCAAATAGAAAAATTGAGTTTTTACATTAAAATTAATCAGAAAGCACACATTGTGCTATATTGACTCTCATATACAACATAGAACTGTAAATTTATGCAAGAATGTAGGGAATGTGCTACTCCAATTATGTGCAAAACGGCATGGCTACAGCATTAATAGAAATGTACATATAACAAAAAGAAAAATGGAGTTTTTACAATGAAATCAATTGAAAAACACAGATTGTGCAATATTTTCTCTCCCATACAAAATTGAACATTAAGTTTTACCAAGACTGTAGGGAATGCGGTGTAAAAATCTTGTGCAAAATGGCATAGCTGTAGGTTTGATAGAAATTGAGATATACAGTTGGTAAATAAAGTTTGGAAAAGTCAGTAAATGTGTTGCAAAAAGGATAAATTATGTGGAAAAAATATCAAATTGATGTGTAAACATTTATTACATAGTGTCTGATCTAAGAAATAGAAAGAATCCGAAATAAATTGTCACACTGTTAAAAAAATATAGAAATAGGATTTTTGCGCTGAACAAAAAGTTTGGAAAAATGTTCTTCATTTGTCGAATTCGGTGGATTGTAATATTTGGTATCTATGCTAATGACAACATTTTTACTAAGATTAATGTTGATTATTACTTAAACTGTATTAAACTTGGCAACATAGTACAGTTCTGGCCAAAGTATTATAAAATGGCTCCTGCAAAAGAAAGTTCAATTGCAAAGTTAGAGTGTGTAAATCAAGTGAAAAGAAGGATTAACACAAACAACAACTGCCCAGGCATTTAATATCTAAGTTTATGCAGTATGCAAACTCATTATAAAACAAAAGAAGACTGGAAATATTGAGGAGAAAAAAAGAAATCACTGTCCAAAAGGGTTGTCAGAAATAATTAAATGAAGGGTCATTAGAAACTGCCTTAAAACTCACAAATGAATGCAGCAATGGTCACATCAAGCTTCACGTCATCGTCTAGGTAGGAAGTGAGTACACAAACAATTGGGAATTACTCCACATTGCAGGAATTACAGGGCAACGTCCCAGGAAAAAAACGATCATTAGTTAGACCAACAGGGTGAAACGTCTTCAGTTTGCCAATCAGTACAAAGACAAACAAAAAGACTTTTAGAAAAATGTGATCTTCACTGATGAAAGTAAGTTCAACATTTGTAAGCCAAGAAGTATTGTCACCATATGAAGGAAAAAAGGGAGTTGTTTGGATCCTCCAAATGTCCAGAACACTGTGAAGCATAAAGGTGGTGAAGTTATGGTATGGGGCTCCATGACACACTCTGGGGTAGGTAATCTCCATTTCATCCATGGTAACATAACAGCAAGGTCTTATATTGAGGTGTTGACCAGCAATTTGAAAGGAAGTGCATTAAAATTGGGGCTTCAGGGCACATTTATTTTCCAGTAAGACAACGGTCTTAGGCATTCAGCAAAACTAACTCAGAAGTGGCCCCTCAACAGTGTTAACTATTATATCAAAACACCACCCTGATTACCAAACATTAACCCCATTGAAAACCTTGGGCATCTTTTTGACCAAAACATCAGGAAGAAGAGCATTACTGGCAAAGACAGTCTTGTTGCTTTACTGAAGGATGAATTGGAGAAATCAAGGCTGAAAACTCTAACTGTTTAGTGGAATCAATGCCCCATAGCTTGCAGGCTGCCATTGCAGGAAAAGGAATTCACAAAAAATATTAATTTTTATTTTAAGTTAAAAAATTATTCAAAACAGCTAATTTTTCCAAACTTTTTGTGTGGGGCACTTTTAATTTTTTTGCATTCTTAAAACATTGTTAAATTTCATTCTTATTTCTTTTTACTTTACATATAAGACAATATGTAATAAATGTTTACACATCAATTTGATGTTTTTCCCACAAAATTTATACTTTATGTAAAACATTTAACGATTTTTCCAAACTCTACGTGTCAACTGTGGCAAAAAGAAAAATGGAGTTTTTACATTGAAATCACTTAAAAAACACACTTTGTATGACATTTTTTCCCTTAAACTACAGAGAACTGTAAATTTTCAAGAGAAGGTAGGGAATAAGGTATTCCAATCATGTGAAAAAGGGCATGGCTGTAGCTTAAACAGAAATTTAGATATACCAAAAAGAAAAATCGAGTTTTTACATTGAAATCAATTGGGAAACTCACTTTATGCAACATTTTCCCCCTATAAAACATAAAACTTTAAATTTTTTAAAAAAATGTAGGGAATGAGGTACTCCAACCATAAGCAAAACGGCATGGCTGTAGCTTTAATTGAAATTGAGATACAGCATAAAGAAAAATGGCGACTTTCCATTTAAATCAATAGGAAAGTGCACTTTGTGCGATACTTTCTCTCCTATTCAAGATAAAACTGTAAATTTTTGCCACAATGTGAAATGTGAGGTACTCCAATCATGTTCAAAAGGAATATTAAGTTTTTAATTGAACTCAACAGCAACACACACTTTGTGCAATATTTTCTTACCTATACATAATAGAACCACAAATTTTGGCCAGAATGTGGGGAATGTGGTACTCCAATCGTGTGCACAACGGCATGACTGTAGTTTTAATAAAAATTTAGATATAGGAAAAAGAATAATGCAGTTTTTCCATTGAAATTAATGGAAATATATACTTTGTGTGACATTTCCTCTCCTATGCAACAAAGAACTGTAAATTTGTGAGAAAATGTAGGGAATGAGGTACTCCAATCTGGTGCAAAACGTCATGGCTGTAGCTTTAGTAGAAAATGAGATATAGGAAAAGGAAAAATGGTTTTTACATTGAAATCAATATAAAAACACACTTTGTTTATTATTGACTCTCCTATAAAACATCGAACTTTAAATTTTTGTGAGAATGTAGGGAATGAGGTACTCCTATCACATTTGACGGATCCTATCCTATCCTATCCTATCATAATACATGCAAGAACTGCAAATTTTGGCCAAAATGTAGGGAATGTTGCACTACAATAATGTTCAAAAGGGCATGGCTGAACGTTAAAAGAAATTCAGATATAGCCAAAAGAATAATAGAGATTTTAGATTTAAATTAATATGAAAACACACCTCTTGTGATATTTTCTCTCCTATTCAACATAGAACAGTAAATTTTTGCAAGAATATAGGGAATGAGGTAATCCAATCATGTGCAAAATTGCATTTCTGTAGCTTTATTAGAAATTGAGATATAGTTTAAGAAAAATGGAGTTTTTACATTTATATTAATGGAAAAACACACATTGTGCGATATTTTCTCTGATATATGTCATAGAACTGTATATTTTTGCGAAAATGTAAGGAACAAGGTATTCCAAGGATGTGCAAAACGGCGTGGCTGTATCTTCAATAGAAACATATATATTTCAAAAAGAAAAATGCAGTTTTTAAATTAAAATCAGTGAGAAAAATTCAACTTTGTGCAATATCTTCTCTCCTATTCAAAATAGAACTGTAAGTTTATTTGAGAATGTCGGGAATGAGGTACTTAAATTATGTGCAATAAGGCATGGATGTAACTTTAATAGAAATTGAGATATAGCAAAAAGAAAAATGAAGTTTTTAAATTGAAGTCAGTGGGAAAACACACTTTTTGCGATATTTTCTGTGCTATTAATCAAAGAACTGTAATTTTTTGAGAATGTAGGGAATGAGGTACTCAAATATTGTGCAAAACGGCATGGCTGTAGCTTTTATAGAATTTGAGATATAGCAAAAGAAAAACGGAGTTTTTAAATTGATATCAATTGACTAACACACTTTGTGCAATATTTTCTCTCCAGCATGGCTGTCGCTTATATAGAAATTGAGATATAGCAAAAAGATAAAATGTTTTGGAAAGTACATCCTAAGTACCTTACCTCTTGCACCTTTCTCACCAGTTCACCCTTTGAACAGACGCCACTGTTATTTGCCTGTCCTTCCCAACTGAAAGCTAAATACTCTGTCTTGTTCATGTTTATCTTTAGCCCTTCCTTTTCTCTCAGTACTCTTATGTCTTTTAGTCCCTTCTCTGTTCTCTGCTTTCACTGACTTTTCCAACGTCATCGGCAAATACTAAGCTCTGAGGGGTCCATTCGCCTACTCCCATCAGCAGTTCATCTAAAACCGGTATGAACAATGCTGTCCTCTAACCATGAAGAAATCTATCTGTGAAATTCTTTGGGGTGACTGGAATGTGATTAGGTGCTTGTCCCTCTTCCTAAACCATGTGCTTGTCAGTGCAAGTCCGATTGCATTTGCTGTGTGAAGAATGTGCTGTCCCTCTAAGCTAGCTGTGCCATAACCCCCTCACCCATGGACCACATCATAACCCTGGTAATCCTTGCCTACATGACAATTAAAGTTCCCACTAATGACTGAGTGCACATTCCCACAGAACTTCCCTGCCTCAGCGTCTAGTGAGTGCACCAGGTACTCAAAATCTGTCCAGATGCCCACCACTGTTGGTTCATCAAGACCTGCCTGAGGGGCATAGGCACTGATAAGTTGGGGTACAGCTACTTGCCACATCACTGTAACTAACAATAGCCTGCTATTTACTCTTAACCAGGGTGACTCCTGTATGCAGCTCCCTATCTAATACTATGCCCACCTCATTTTGTCCCTCTTCACTAGCTTAATATATAAGCTTGTAAAACTCACCCAGGGCCCTTCATCTATTTCCCTTCCATCGGGTTTCCTGTAAAAAGGCTACCTGGATCCTCCTATGATTTAGGGTATTCACCAACTCCACTGCTTTACCAGTAACAGTATGCACATTCCACGTGGCAGACCAAAGCCTTGCTTTCTTGTTGGTACATGCTCTGACTGGTGCCACCCCAGCCAGGAATCGAGAACCCACAGAAACATTGCTGCTACTTGCCATGGGGGGAAGCCAGCTTACCCTATGGAGGACACTCGATGTGCTGTAAGCCACAGGGACCAATGTCCTGACCCCTGTGACACTGCAGGCTGCCATTTAAACACACCATGCAGCCATGTGAATGATATTTTAAATAATATTTCTATATACTAGAAAACATGCAAGTACTACTAATATTAAATATTATGCCAAGTACTATCAGTAATTATGTAAAAATATATATATATATATAGAAAAACTTTTTGCTGCATGAAGTTGGCACCACATGGAGCATGGTGGTTGTTTGTGCCGACGACGCTCACACCCCACTGGAGCATGATGAGAGTGCTAGGAACATCAACATGCTCACCCACAACGATTTTCATGCCAAAATCCTCAACGTTCCCGTGCCCTGGATGGTTTTAATCTTCTCTTAAAAAGGTAAGTTGATTTTGATTTGAGATTCCTGATTTGAGTTTGCATGTCATACCATTTGAACATAGTCATGTGCCACCTAGTGACTGATACCTATACAACATAGAGCTGTAAATTTTTTTAAGAATGTAGGGGATGAGGTACTCTAATCATGTGCAAAACAACATAACTGTAGCTATAATAGAAATTGAGTTATAGCAATAAGATATATAAACTTTTTCCATTGAAATCAATAGGTTAATACACTTTGTGTGATTTTTTTTACTATACATAATTGGAAAACAAATTTTGAACAGACTGTAGGAAATGTAGTACTCCAATCATGTGCAAAACAGAAAGGCTGTAGCTTTAATGGAAATTAAGATATAGCAAAAAGAAAAATAGAGTTTTCACATTAAAATCAATGAAAAAACACACTTTATGCAATATTTTTTTTTCTTATATATAACAGAATCATTAGTTTTATCCAGAATGTTAAGAATGTGGTACCTAAATTGTGGGCAAAATGGCTTGGCTGTAGGTATAATTCAAATTGAGCAATAGGAAAAAGAAAAATGGAGATTTTACATTGAAATGAATGGGAAAACACACTTTAGGTAAAATTTTCTTTTCTATACATAATGCAGTCATAACTTTTATTTGGAATGTTGGGAATAAGGTAGTCCAATCATGTGGAAAACGGCATGGCTGTAGCTTTAATAGAAGTTGAGATATAGCAAAAAAATGGAGTTTTTACATTGATGTCAATCCGAAAACACACTTTGTGTTATTTTTTTCTCTCTAATAAATTTTCTCCCCTATAAATGAAAGGAATGAGGTACTTCAATCATGTGCAAAACAGCAGGGCTGTAGCTTTAACAAAAATTGATGTATTGCTAAAAGAAAAATGAAGTGTTTACATTACAATCAATGGGAAAACACAATGTGACGTATTTTCTCTTCTTTACAACATAGAACTGTCAATTTTTGTGAGAATGTAGGGAATGAGGTACTCTAATTATGTGCAAAACGGCATGGGTGTTGCTTTAATAGAAATTGAGATATAGTCAAAAGAAATATGGACTTTTTAAAGTGAAATCAATGGAAAAATCCACTTTGCGTGAAATTTTTAATCCTATACATAATAGAATCATTACTTTTATACAGAAGGTTAAAAATGTGGTACTCCAATCATGTGCAAAACGGCATGGCTGTATTTTTAATAGAAATTGAGATATAGAAAAAAGAAAAATGGAGATTTTACATTGAAATCAATAAGAAAACACACTTCGTGTGATATTTTCTCACTTATATTACATAGAACTGTAAATTTTTCCTAAAATCTAGGAAATAAGGTACTCCAATCATTTGCAAAACGGCATGTCTGTAGCTTTAATAGAAATTAGGTGAAAGCAAAGAAATGGAGTTTTTACATTCAAATCAACAAGAAAACACACGTTGTGCGATAATTTCTCTCCTATAAAACATAGAACTGTAAATTTTTGTGATAATGTAGGGAATGAGGTGCTCCAATAATGGGCAAAACGGCATGGCTGTAGCTTTATTCGAAATTGAGATTTAGCAGAAAAAATATGAAGTTTTTGCATTGAAATCAATGGGAAAACACACATTATGCGATATTTTCTCTCCTATGCAACATAGAACTGTAAGTTTTTTCTAGAAAGTAGGGAATGAGGTACTCCAATTATGTGCAAAACGGAATGGCTGTAGCTTTAGTAGAAATTCAGATATAGCAAAAAGAAAAACAGAGTTTTTCAATTGAAATCAATGAGAATTCACACATTGTGCGACATTTTCTTTAATACACAACAAAGAACTTTAAATTTTTTTAAAATGTAGGGAGTGAGTGCTGCAATCATGTGCAAAATGGCATTGGTACAAGTATAATAAAAATTGAGATATGGCCAAAAGAAATATGATGTTTTTCCATTGAAATTCATCACAAAACACACTTACAGCGATACTTTCATTCCTATACATAACAAAATCGTAACTTTAATCCAGAATGTTGGGAATGTGGTACTCCACGCATGTGCACAACGGCATGGCTGTGGCTTACATAGAAATTAAGAAATGATAAAAAAAAATTAAAGTTTTTTTCATTAAAATCAATAGGAAAACACACTATGTGCGATATTTTATTTCCTATATGTAACAGAACCATAAATTTTATTCAGAATGTTGGTAATGTGGTACTCCAAACATGTGCCAAACGCCATAGCCATAGGTTTAAAAGAAATTGAGATAAAGCAAAATGAAGAATCGAGTTTTTACATTGAAATCATTGGGAAAACACACTTTGTGTGATATTTCCCATCCTGTACAACATAGAACTATAAATGTTTGCGAGAATGTACAGTATAGAATACTCAATTTATATGCAAAACGGCATGGCTGTAGCTTTAATAGAAATTGAAATATAGCAAAAAAAATGGAGTTTTTACATTTAAATCAACAGGAAATCACACATTTTCTGATATTTTCTCTCCTATATATAGTAAAATCATAACTTTTATCCACAATGTTGGATATGCAGTACAACAATTATGTTGTAAAAAGCCAGCTTATAGCTTTAATTTAAAATGAAATATGGAAAATATGAAAAAATATTTTAAAAAAATTAATGGGAAAATATACTTTGTGCAATATTTTCCTTTTTATACATAATAGAATCATAACATTTATCCAGAATGTTGGTTATGTGGTACTCCAATCACATGCAAACCGACATGGCTGTAAATTTAAAAGAAATTAAGATATAGCAAAAAGAAATATGGAGTTTTTGTATTGAAATCACTGGGAAAACCCACTCTGTGCAATATTTTTCCTCCTATACTGCAAATAACTTTAAATTTTTTTGAGAATGTAGGGAATGAGGTACTCCATTTATGTGCAAAATGCCATGTCTGTAGATTTAATTGAAATTGAAATATTGCAAGTGAAAAAATTAAATTTTTCTATTGAAATGAATAGGAAAACGCAATATGCGCATATTGTCTCATATACATGATAGAACAACAAATTTTGGCCAGAATGTATGGAATGTTGAACTTCTATAATGTGAAAAATGGCGTGGCTGCTTCTTTAAAAATAATTGAGATATAGCAATCAGAAAAATGTAGTTTTTATCTTGAAATCAATAGGAAAATATACTTTGTACAATATGTACTCACCTATACAACATAAAACTGTACGTTTTTAAAGAATGTAGGGAAAGAGGTACTCTTGTTAATTGCAAGACGGCAGAGCTGTGGCTATAGTAGAAATTAAGATATTGCAAAAAGAAAAATGGAGTTTTTAAATTGAAATCAATTGAAAAACACACTTTGTGCGAAATTTTTATTCCTATATATAATAGAATCATAAATGTTCTCCACAATGTTGGGAATGTGGTACCTAAATCATTTGCAAAGCGGCTTGGCTGTAGCTTTAAGAGAAATTGAAATAAAGAAAAAAAATATGGAGTTTTTACATTGAAATCAATAGGAAAACACACAATGTGTGATATTTTCTCTCCTATAAAACATAGAACTGTTAATTGTTGTGAGTATGTTGGGCAAAATGGCAAAATGGTGCGCAAAATGGCATGGCTGTAGCTTTAATGGAAATTTAGATATAGGAAAAAGAAAAATGGAGTTTTTAAGATTGAAATCAGTAAAAAAAAAGCACACTTTGTGCGATATTATCTCTCCTATTCAACATAGAACTAAAATATTTTGTGAGAATGTAGGGAATAAGGTACTCCAATCATGAGCAAAGTGGCAAGAATGCAGCTTTAATAGAAATTGAGATATAGCAAAAAGAAAAATAGAGTTTTTCCATTGAAATCAATAGTAAAACACACTTTGGGTGATATTCTTTTTCCTATACAGACTAGAATCATAACATTTATGCAGAATGTTAGGAATCTGGTACTCAAATCATGCCCCAAATCTCATGGCTGTAGCTTTAATGGAAATTGATATAAAGAAAAAAAAATGGAGTTTTTACATTGAAATCAGTGGAAAAACTCTTTGTGCGATATTTTCTCCCCTATACAAAATAGAGCAATGAAGGAAATGAGGTACTCCTATCATGTGCAACGCAGCGTGGCTGTAGCTTTAATAGAAATTGAGATTTAGTGAAAAGGAAAATTGAGTTTTTACATTTAAATCAATGAGAAAATACACTTTGTGTGATATTTCTTTTCCTATACATAATAGAATCATAACTTTTAGCCAGAATGTTAAAATGGGGTACTCCAATCATGTGCAAAACGGCATGGCTGTAGTTTAATTTAATTTGAGATATAGAAAAATGGAGTTTTTACATTGACATCAATGGGAAAACACTTTGAGCAAGTTTGTTCTCTACACAACATAGAACTGTAAATTTTTACAAGAATATAGGAAATAAAGTATTCCAATAATGTGCAAATCGTTTTAGCTGTATCTTTAATAGAAATTGAGATATACCAAAAAGAAAAATACAACATAGAACAGGAAATAATTGTGAAAATGTAGGGAATGAGGTACTCCTATCATGTGCAAAACAGTAAGACTGCAGCATTAAAAGAAAATGAGATATAGCAAAAAGAAAATGGAGTTTTCTTATTGAAATCAATGGTAAAACATACTTTGTGTGATATTTTATTTTCTATACTTAATAGAATCATAACTTTTATACAGAATGTTGGGAATGTGGTACTCCAATCATGTGCAAAACGTCATTACTGTAGCTTTAATGGCAAATGAGATACAAAAAGGAAATGGAATTTTTACATTGAAATTAATGGGAAAATAATTTGGTGATATTAACTCTCCTTTACTACATAGAACTGTAAATGTTAGCAAGAATGTAGAGAAAGAGGGACTCCAATCATGTGCAAAACAGCATGGCTGTAGATTTATTAGAAATTGAGATATAGTCAAAAGAAAAATGGAGTATTTACATTGAAATCAATAGGAAAATAAACTTTGTGTGAAATTTTTGTTCCTATAAATAATATTATCATAACTTTTCTCATATTGTTGGAATGTGGTACATCAATCATGTGGAAAACAGCATGGCTGTACCTTAAAAAGAAATTGAGATATAGAAAAAAGAAAAATGGAGTTTTTACATTGAAATCAATAGGAAATCCCACTTTTTGCGACATTTTCTTCCCTATACAACATAGAACTGAAAATTTGTGTGAGAACGTAGGGAATGACGTACTCCAATCATGTGCAAGAAGGCATGGCTTTAGCTTCAATAGAAATATAGATATAAAAAAAAGAAAAATGATTTTTCAATTGAAATCAATGGGAAAACATACTTTGAGTGAAATTTTCTCTCCTATACAACATTGAACTTTAAATTTTGTTTAAAATTCAGGAAATGAGGTACTCCCATCAAGTGCAAAAACGGCATGGCTGTAGCTTTAATAGAAATTAAGATATAGCAAAAAAATTGGAGTGTTTACATTGAAATCAATAAAAAAACTCACTTTGTGCAATATCTTTTTCCTCTACATAATAGAATCGTAACTTTCATCCAGAATGTTGGAAACGTGGTTCTCCAATCATTTGCAAAACGGCATTGTTATAGCTTTAAAGGAAATTGAGCTACAGCAAAAAGAAAAATTGAGTTTTTAAGTTGAAATCAAGGGGGAAACACACTTTGTGCAATATTTTCTCTCCTATACAACATAGAACTGTAAATTTTTGCGAGAATGTAGGGAATGAGGTACTCTAATCATTTGCAAAACAGGATGTCTGCAGCTTTCTTAAAGATTTAGATATAGTCAAAAGAAAAATTGAGTTTTTACAGTGAAATCCATGGGAAAACACACTTTGTGCAATATTTTTATTCCTTTACATCATAGAATAATAAATTTAATCCAGAATCATAGTCATATCACAAGAGGGTTCACGTTGGTTGTACCACTTTCATAGCTTTCTCTGATATTGTTGGAATGTGGTATGTCAATAATGTGGAAAACAGCATGGCTGTAGATTAAAAAGAAATTGAGATATAGAAAAAGGAAAAATGGAGTTTTTACATAGAAATCAATGGGGAAACCCACTTTGTGCGACATTTGTTTCCCCTACACAGCATTGAACTGAAAATTTGTGTGAGAATGTAGGGAATGATGTACTCCAATCATGTGCAAGAAGGCTTGGCTGTAGCTTTAATAGAAATATAGATATAAAAAAAAAGAAAAATGATTTTTAAATTGAAATCAATGGGAAAACACACTTTGAGTTAAATTTTCTCTCCTATACAACACTGAACTGTAAATTTTGTTGAGAATGCAGGAAATGAGGTACTCCCATCAAGTGCAAAACGGCATGGCTGTAGCTTTAATAGAAATTGAGATATAGCAAAAAAATTGGAGTGTTTACATTGGAGTGCTTTCTCTGATAGGGTTTATATTAAGCTTGGTTTTCGTTTAGTTTGATTTTTGCCAAGCTTCTGGGTTTCCAAGTTATTTAGGCCTATTCTAAGCCTATAAGCGTTCCGTGGGGGTTTAATTTTTGGGTTGTTTTTGCCGTTTTGGCTTTTGTTTGATTATCCTTTTGGTTAAGCCTTTTAAAATCGACAGTCATTCTTTTGAAGCTTCGTAGGTGGTGGTGGTATTGTCTGTTGCTGTCGACTTCGTCTGCAGCAAGCAATCTCTACTACTACTGCTTCTCATTTTAATTTAGTCCTCGTTGGTTTGATGGCGCCTCAAGGTACTACTCCTTGTCTGACTTGTGGGAAGGATATTTATCCAACGAATGTAGCATTAAAATGTATACTTTTTTCTTAAGAAAACACCTATTGACTGCATAAATGTAACGGCTTCTTATGCTCCTCTTTTTGCTTCAAATATTAAATGTTGGGGGTGTTTACTTCTGCATGGTGAAAATACTCCAGTTAAGCAATTGTGGCCTTCTCAGCCTGATACACATCCTCCAGTTGATAAGCATACTATATCAAGGGACTTTGAATCTCTTCTAATTTTAGTTGTTTCCAAGACTATTACAGAGAGCCTGGCCCCTTTTCTTGAGCTGAAACAAGTATTTAAAGATTATCTTACTTCTAAAAATGCCATTGTAACCAAATTACAGCAATTGCACTCTGAGCTTTCAGCTTTCAGAGAAGAGATTGCCTCTTTTTTCTCCATTCATGGCTTGAAATGCACTTATGCAGCTTTTGCATCTCAGTCTACAATGGGGTAGGTTGTTGGATCTGCAATTGTTATTGGCGGACAACCTGACAAGGCTATTCTTACATCCTAGTCCCATTAGTTGATCTCTTAGAATTCTGATAGGAGGGTGGAAAGTTCAGATTATTCAGGTGTTTCCAGTGCTAACTCTTTTGCAAAAGCACGTAGAGATCGTAGATTGCATTCTCCACCTATCAACTGTACAGGAAAATCCTCTTTTTTGAGCCAATACCTATGTTGCCAGCTCTATGAATTCTCATCTCACGTTTGAATCCAGCTACTACCCACCAAAGCATTTATGACCATTTGCAAAATCTTAGACAAGGATGTCATGGCATTGTTGCACAGTTGAAAACAAAATGTAATGGCTACTCCTCTTTCCATATTAATTACAATTGGACCAATCCGGACTTGTTGTTGTCCCGTGACCTGTGGCCATGTAATGCTTCGATGAGGAAGTTTATTGGCACTTTACACGATTCCATGATCCAATCTAAACTGGTCATGGACTTACCCTAGGATAATTTGGCCGGAATTCTAGGGGTTGATAATTTTGGGGTGAGAGAGGTTAACCAAATTAATAGCAACCCCTAATGGATTCAAGTTATATCAGCATATGTTATCAAAATGTTAGGGGCTTGCGTTCTAAGGGTGATTCTTTACTGTCCAATCTACTTTTGACACCCTACAATATTATTGCTCTATCTGAAACCTGGCTGTGGCGAAATCTCTTCTCAAGCTTATTGTCCATCCAATTATATAGCGTTTCATCAGGATAAATCATCTGCTGATCATGGTGGTGGATTACGTATTGCCATAAATCAAACAACTTGTTGCCCTAAATCAACCTGTGGGTTGATCCCAGGCCTTTGTTTTCCCGATCATGTCTTAAGAGTTTCAATAAATTTAACTGAGCATGGTAAACTTACATTAAATGCCTGCTATCTATCCCTAGCTTTAACTATAGCTACATTTACTTCAGTGCTGGACTCACTTTCAGTCAAATTAGCCAGCATGTCCCCAACATTTGTTGTAGGGGACTAAAATGTCCCACTTATCGATTGCTCTATCAAGGTTTCTTGGTATTATGGACCATCCCAGACTTCCATGGCCCAGTCTTTGATTGCTCTGAACACATTTAATAAGTTACCTCAACTCAACTTCATCAGAAACTCCATGGGTCGATTGTTTGATCTGTGCTTCTCTGATTTAGAGGGTGTCCTAAATTAGGTGGTTGATCCACTTTCTAAATTAGATTCGTTTCATCCAGCCCCAGTATTTGTCTTTCGTTATTTAAATATGAAAGGTGCACAGCCCCTGGCAGGTCAGCCACGATATGACTGGAATGGGGGAATTATATAGATATATATCACTGCCTGGCCAATGCTCCAAGGGATGCTGTACTTTCAAACATAGAACCAGGGCCAGTAGTGAAGGGCTTTTATCACGTTTTGGGGTCAGAAATATCAGCTTGTATACCCATAAAAAGGGGTACTAGGCGTCTGAGGGCATTTCCACATTGGTCTAGTCCTGAAGATATTTGCTTAATTAAGCTAAAGAGCTGATTCCATTTTTTAACAAGAAGCGCCCCTCACCCATTTTGCAGGGACGCTATTGTGAGGCACAGGCCATGATTAAACGACTGTTGGTTTTTTCATGGCAAGATTACTTGACAAAACTCTTATCTAAGCAGAAATAATCTTAGTCATTTTGGGTTGGATTTTAGCGATTGAAAGATGATTTTGATGGGGGTATTACCCTGTTGCATAATAATAGTCTGATCTCTGATCCAGTTGAGGTAGGCAAAGATTTTATTCATTACTATGCTCATCTCCAGGAAGCTTTTACCCCTCCCACTGGGCATATATGGTACCCATTTCCTCTATCATCTAGGGGTGATTCATTTGATCTGTCATCTGTCACGAGTGCTGAGGTGACGTTAGCAATTGGAAAATTTAAACCCTTATTATCGCCAGGGCCAGATGGAGTTCCCCACTCATCATCAAGGCACACCAATGTATTTAGGCACCAGTAATAGCAAGATTATTTAATCTTTGTTTGCACAACCGTTTTGTCCCAGCTATCTAGAGGAACGCTTATGTGTGCTATATATTTAAAAAAAGATGCTAAATCTAATGTATCTAACTACAGGCCAATTTCCCTGCTATCTCCAGTAGCTAAGATATTTGAACGAATTAATAAACTGAAACTTGTCTTATTGTGTACTCCATTTTTAAGTGATGATCAGCTCAGTTTTAGAAAAGGATGATCCACAGAAAAAAATCTTTTAATTCATTTGGATGGTATCATTAAGGCATTTAAGCAGTGACGCCAGGTGAATAGTATATATCTGTACTTATCTAATGCTTTTGATAGGATACCAGTCTCCCTTCTCCTATGGAAATTTGCAGCTTATGGTCTCTCTGGTAATTTGCTAGGTTTCCTTAAAAATTACCTATGCCTTAGATATAATATTGTCAAAATTGGACAAGTTGTGAGCAGTCAATACTATCTTCAGGGAGCGGGCTTACCACAGGGCAGTGCCCTCAGCCCTGATGATTAATATCTTTATGAATTATCTTTAATCTAATATCCCACAAGAGGGTATTAACCTAGCGTTTGCAGACGACCTAAAGCTTTCAAAGATTTTGGTGAATAATCAGTCTGCTGAGAAACTGAATGGGTCCTTGATTCAGTATGAGCATTGGCTCCACCATAATAATTTAACTTTGAATTATAGTAAGACTCAGGTTATATCGTTTTATCAGAATCGGTCTCCTATTCTGTATCCATATGTATTTAGTAATGGAGCACTGATACCCCATAGTGATGTGGTGCAGGATGTTGGAGTATTGCTTGACACAAAATTGTTATTTTTGAGTTATGTTCACCACATTTACTCTAAAGTAAAGAGATCTTACCATGCTATTATTTATATGAAGGGCATGCAGAGATTCCCAGCTTTGGTTACTCTCCTTTTCCAATGACTGATCAAGCCAATTATATCCTACTGCATTATTTGCAGGTCAGGTTGCAGTCTCTCTCAACTTAGCAAGATTGTAAGACTGCACGATAAGGTTTTAAGGCTGGAAATTCCAACTACCAAGACTGTGGGGCTGATGAATAATGATGTCCATGCATTACTTCTAAAGTTGTTTACATGTTACAGTAGAATAATTTGGCTTCATCGCTTATTTAATAACCTGATTGACTGTACACAGCTGCTCAGCTCTCTGGAAATTTTTATCCTGAGCCATCACTTGAGACAAAGATATTTGTTTGCATATGCTGGGGACATTAATAACCCAGTCTACCTGGCACAACGGGACTTTCATAGGTTTGAGTTGACTCTGGATGATCTGTTATTGCCATTCATAAGACTAAACAAGAAGTAGATTGCCCATCTACTATCAAGAGGTAAAAATGAGCATTCATGATTAATATCATAACTCTTAACTATTTTAGCTATCCTGAAATTGTTTATTTTTAGCCTTTCTTGGCATTGTTTTGTATTTTTAACCTCTATTGGCGTTATTTAGTACTTTTAGCCTCTATTCGCTATATTTAGTACTTTTAGCCGTTTTGTGCTTTACTTGGGATTTTCAACATTTTAAGCCTTTTTGTAATATTTTGCATTTTCAGGGTTTAGGGAAAATTCAAGCAATTTTAGTCACTTTGTTCTATTAGTTTGTATACTGTCATTTTGTGTGTGACATACTTTATAAAAAAATTATTGATAATGTTTTATGGCAACACATCTGGTTATCTACTAAACTTTGAGAAGTTAACATTTTATTTCAGCTTTTCAAACTGTATTTTGCTGTCTGCTTGCTGGGTACTATCCCAATTTTTACATAGCACAACATCCCTTACCTAAATGTTTGCCTATTTAGGAGATGTCAAGCAACAGAATAGACTAGAATAGAATGTTGGGAATGTGGTACTCCAATCACGTGCAAAATGGAATGGCTGAAGCATTAAAAAAAATAAAGATACAGAAAAATGGAGGTTTCACATTGAAATCAATGGGAAATCACACTTTGTGCGATATTTTCTCTGCTATACAACATAGAACTAAAATTTTTTGTAAGAATGTAGGGAATGAGGTACTCCTATCATATGAGAAACGGCATAGCTGTAGCTTAAATAGAAATTCTAGGTATAGTTAAAAGAAAAATGGAGTTTTTACATTGAAATCTATAGTAAAATGCACTATGTGTAAACTTTTTATTCCTATTCATAATGGAATCATAACTTTTCTACAGAATTTTAGGAATGTGGTAATTCAATCATCTGCAAAACGGCATGGATGTAGCTTTAATAGAAATTGAGATATAGAAAAAAGAAAAATAATGATTTATCATTGAAATCAATGGGAAAATACTTTGTGTGACATTTTCTCTCTTATACAACATAGATCTGTAAGTGTTTGCTAGAATACAGGTAATGACATACTCCAATCATGTGCAAATCGACACGGCTGTAGATTTAAAAGAAATTGCGATATAGTGAAAAGAAATATAAATTTTTTTTCTGTTGCGATAAAGAAAACACACTTTGTGCAATATTTTCTTTCCTATACCTGATAAAACCGCAAATATTGGACAGAATGTAGAGAATGCAGTACTCCAATCATGTGCAAAACGGCATGGTTAGAGCTTTAATAGAAATTGAGATATAGAAAAAAGAAAAATATAGTTTTTAAACTAAAATCAATAAGAAAACACACTTTGTGATATATTTTTTCTCCTATATAACATACTACTTTAGATTTTCGCAAAAATGTAGGGAATGAAGCACTCCTATCATTTTCAAAACGGCATTGCTGTAGCTTTAACAGAAATTAAGATATAGCAAAAAGAAAAATAGAGTTTTTACATTGAACTCAATTGGAAACACACATTGTGCAAAATTTTCTCTCCCATACAACATAGAACAATACATTTTTGACAGAATGTAGTAATTGAGGAACTCCAATCATGGCAAAACGGCATGGCTGTAGCTTTAATAAAAATTGTGATATAGCAAAAAGAAAAATGGAGTTTTTTTTATTGAAATCAGCAAGAAAACGCACGTTGTGCAACATTTTCTCTCCTATACAACATAAAACTGTAAATTTTTGCGAGAATGTAGAGAATGATTTACTCCAATTATGTGCAAAACTGCATAACTTTAGCCTTAATAGAAAATAATATATAGAAAAAAGAAAAATTGAGTTTTTACATTGAAATCAATGGGAAAACACACTTTGTGCGATATTTTCTCTCCTATATAACATGGAACTGTAAATTTTTGCAAGAATGTAGGGAATGAGGTGCTCCAATCATATGCAAAAAAGCATGGCTTAGCTTTAAAAGAAATTTAGATATAGCAAAACGAAAAATGAATTTTTACATTTAAATCAATGGGAAAACACACTTTGAGCACAATTTTCTCTCCTATACAACATAGAACTGCCGACTTTTGTTAGAATGCAGGGAAAGAGGTACTTCATTCATGTGCATGACGGCATGGCTTTAGCTTTAATAAAAATTGAGATATTTCAAAACGAAAAATGGAGTTTTACTTTGAAATCAATGCAAAAACATACTTTGTGCAATATTTTCGCTGCTATTCAAACTAGAACTGTAAATTTTTTTGAGAATGTAGTGAATGTGGTACTAAAGGCATGTTCAAAACGGCATGGCTGTAGCTTTAATAGAAATTAAGATAGAGCAATAAGAAATATTAAGTTTTTCCATTAAAGTCAATGGGAAAAACCCTTTGTGCAATATTTTCTAACCTTTTGAAAACAGAATTATAACTTTTATCCAGAATGTTGAAAATGTGCCATTATAGACATTCAGATATGTCAATAAGAAAAATGATATTTTTACAATGAAATCAATTGAAAAACACAATTTGGGCAATATTTTTCTTCCTATACATAATGGAAGAATAACGTTTACCAAGAATGTTAGGAATGTGGTACTGCAATTGTGTGCAAAGCGTCATCGCTGTATTTTTAGAAGAATTTGAGATATTCCAAAAAGAAAAATGGAGTTTATACATTCAAATCAATAGGAAAAACACGATGTGTGATATTTTCTCTCCTATACAACGTAGATGAGTAAATTTTAGCTAGAATGAAGCAAATGACGTACTCAAATCATGTTCAAAATGGCATGACTGTAGCTAATATAAAAAGTGAGATATTGAGAAAAGATAAATGTTTTTTTACATTGTAATTAATGAAAAAACACAATTTGTGCAATATTTTCTCTCCTATACAACATAGAACTGTAAATTTTTTTGAGAATGTAGGGAATGAGGTACTCTAATCATGTGTAAACTGGCATGACTGTAGCTTTAATAGAAATATAGATATACCAAAAAAAATGGAGTTTTTACATTGAAATCAATGGGAAAATGCACTTTGTGCATTTTGTCTACTATACATGATAGAACTGCAAATTTTGGGCTAGAATGTGTTACAACAATCATTTGCAAAACGGAATTGCTGTAGCTTTAATAGAAATTGACATATATAAAAAAAGATAATTAGTGTTTTTTCATTGAAATCAATGGGAAAACGCAATTTGTGCCTTTTGTCTCCTATACATGATAGAACAGCAAATTTTGGCCAGAATGCAGGGAATGTGGTACACTAGTCATGAGCAACACGGCATGGCTGTAACTTTAAAAGAAAGAGTTTTACATTCAAATCAATAAGAAAACACATTGTGCGATATTTTTTCTCCTATAAAACATATTGTGGTAAACGTTAGTTGGAATGTAGGGAATGAGGTGCTCCAATCATGTGCAAAACGTCATGGCTGTCGCTTTACTAGACATTGAGAAATTGCAAACAGGAAAATGGAGTTTTTACATTGAAATCAATTCAAAAACACACTTTGTGAAATATTATTTTTCATATACGTAATTGAACCATAACTATTATCCAGAATGTTAGTAATGTCATACTCCAATCATGTTCAACAAGGCTAGGCTTTAGCTTTAATACAAATTTTGATATAGCAGTAAAAAAATGAAGTTTTTGCAATGAAATCAATAGGAAAACACACTTTGTGCAATGTTTTGTCTCCTGTACAGTGCAGAACTGTAAATCTTTGCAAGAATGTAGGGAATGAGGTACCTTAATCTTGTGAAAATCTGCAAGGTGTAGCGTTAATAGAAATTGAGATATAGGAAAAAGAAAGATTGATTTTCTACATTGAAATCAGAATGAAAACACACTTTCTGTGATAATTTCCCTACCATACAAAATAGAACAATAAACTTTTGTGAGAATGTAGTAAATGAGGTACTCCAATGATTTGCAAAATGGCATGGCTGTAGCTTTAATAGAAATTGAGATATAGCAAAAAGGAAAATGAAGTTTTTCCATTGAAATCAGTGGGAAAACACACTTTGTGCAATATTTCTGTCCTATACAACATGCGACTGTAAATTTTTTCAAGAATATAGGAAATTAAGCACTCCAATCATGTGCAAAACGGCATTGCTGGAGCTTTAATAGAAATTGTAATATTGCAAAAAGAAAAATGGAGTTTTTCCACTGAAATCAATGGAAAAACACACTTTGTGCGATATTTTCTTTCCTATTCCTAATAGAATCATAACTTTTATCCAGAATGTTTTGGATGTGGTATTGCAATCAGGTGCAAATCGGCATGGCTTTAGGTTGAATAGAAATTAAGATTCAGCAAAAAGAAAATGGAGTTTTTACTTTGAAATCAATGGTAAAACACTTTGTGTGATATCTTCTCTCTTATATAACATAGATTTGTAAATTTTTGTAAGAATGTACGGATAAAGGTAATCCAATCATGAGCAAAATTGCATGGCTGCAGCTTTTATGAAAATTAAGATATACAAAAAAAATGTAGTTTCTCCTTTCAAATCAATGGGAAAACACTCTTTGTGTGAGATTTTCTTTCCTATACAGAATAGAATTACAACTTTTATCCAAAATGTTTGGAATGTTTTACTCCATTTATTTGGAAAACGGCATGCCTGTTGCTTAAACAGAAATTGAGATATAGTGAAAAGAAAATTGTTGTTTCTCTATTGAAATCAATGAAAAATCACTATTTGAGTGAGATTTTCTTTCCTATACATAATAGAATAACAACTATTATACAGAATGTTGGGAATGTTGAACTCCATTCATGTGCAAAATGGGATGGCTGTAGCTCTAATAGAAATTGAGATATAGAAAAAAGAAAAATGGAGTTTTTACATTGAAATCAATGGGAAAACACAATTTGTGCGAAATTTTCTATCCCATACATAAAAGAATCATAACTTTTATTCAGAATGTTGATAATGTGGCACTCCAGTCATGTACAAAACGGCATATCTGTTGCTTTAAAAAGAATTGAGATATATTGAAAAGAATTGAAATCAATGGGAAATCACTCTTTGTGTGATATTTTCTCTTCTATACAACATACAACTTTAAAATTTTGTGATAATGTAGGGAACGAAGTACTCTAATCATATGAAAAAAAAATGCCTGTAGCATAAAAAGAAATTGAGATATATCAAAAAGAAAAATAAAGTTTTTTTTAACAAAATGAAAAAAATGCCCACTTCTCATTTCCTTTCCTATACATGATAGGAGTGAAAATTTTGGGCAGAATGTAGGGAAAGGCCTTTCTAAGGAGATGGTTGATTTGGATGGTTGACAAATAACTTGCCATTAAATTATAACAAATCTGCAATTATAACCTTTTACTGGACACACATACTATTCATTTTTAAAAAGAGTACGTGTTCCATATATATGGCAGAATTAACCTATCAGTTACATCTTCACCAGGTTTTTTAAGGTAAAACAATTCTATGCAGTTGTGCAGAATACTAAGGGTATGTATTTGTTCCAAGGACTCTAGTCCTGGTTGTTTGATTGGCTGAGAAAACTAATCGTCACATATTGGGTTATGTATTGCTCTACTTTTAGCCATTCCCTTCTTTTGAAATTAAATAATTAAGATGACAAATCATTACATATTTATCCAGCCCCAGATAGAAGTGTAATAATATCTGTGAATGTCCCACAAATGGTGGCACTTTAACTCAGAAATCTTATTATATTTCCTAGAATTGTTTGGCTTTACCACCTTTCAGGCAATAATATAAATTGTACAGATTTACTTAATCTACCATATATAAGTTACAAGTCATGGTTCACATCAAATACAATTTTTATGGTTGCAGGGGACATGAGGAACCGAATATATCAGGCTCAACGGAACTGTAATAGTATGGCCCTGGATATTGATGATTTAATTTTACCCCTTTACATCTTATAAAGAAAAGTTAAATCTTATATAATTAATAATTTGAAATAAGGATGATACATTCTTTTGATAATTGGATTGGTTTATTATGTTATAGATCATTTTTATTAAAATTTATTTTTAAAGTTATCTTGATCTTGGAATTTGGATTACAGTATTCAGATATTAGGTTTTCATTTTTACTATGTTTTAGAATATAATGTAAATTATTTTAGCTCATTTTATGTAAATTTATTATAGTTAGGCATGTTTTAGAATTTTTTTGTAATATTTTACACTTTGAGTGCACCTGTAGTTCCATTTTCTTGTACAAGCTAATGGATCAAAATCTCAAAAAAATAATTACTAAATTTTGATAAGCAAGGGGGAAAACCAATGCTTAAGTTGTTTCCTCTTTCTTGCCTCACCAATTGTGACCATGCCTACACATGAGAAAGGAGGAATTTTAGATTTAGTGTACACAAATATGCCCACCTCTATAAATAATGTAGAGTGTATTGAAGGAATTAGTGATCATGCAGTGGTTAAGGTGGAGATATTGAAAAGGTTACGTAGACAGGTGGCAGGAAGGAGGGTTTCTTACCAATATAATAAGGCTAATTGGGAGTATTTCAAGACTTATCTGGAATGTGAATTAAATTATTTTTACACCATTGCTAATACCTGTGGCGTTGAGGAATCTTGGAATAGATTTATAGCTTTATTGGAAGCAGGTACACAACTAGCTGTTCCCATGAAGATTATAAGGAAAAACTCTGTTCCAGAATGGTATACTAAAGAGGTGAAGTTGGCTTTGCAAAACCAGTGAAAGGTGAAGAATGCACTTAGGAGAGGGAGGAACGTCAATAGTGAGGCGGTCTATAAGGGGGTTCGCAAAATGGTTAAAGGGTACAAGAAGGAAGCTTACAAGAATTTTCATGAGAACATTTTAAGAGATAGGCTTAGGAAAAATCCAAAGGCATTTTAGGGATATATAAAGATGTGTAGGAAGGAGGGAGATAGGGATACAGTGGTTAAAGATGGGTCAGGAAATTTAATCAAGGATAGTCTCATGATTGCCAACGTTTTTAATAATACATTCACAAAATGCTTTTCAACCAGTAGAAACAACTCCCAGCCAAAATTTGTTAGGGATTTGCCAGGAGGAATGGATGAAGTTATTATCACTAGGGAAGGAATTGAGCAGCTACTGAGTAAATTACCAGTATATAAGGCCATGGGCCTTGATGGTGTTTCACCATTTATTCTGCAATGGCTTTCTGGGATTATTAGCTGTTACTTGGTAGACATTTTTAAAAAGTCATTAGCCACAAGCATTGTTCCAGCGTCATGGGACCTGGCAAATGTGGTGCCCATTTTCAAGTCTGGGGACAAGACAGACCCTAAGTGCTATAGACCAGTTTCCTTAACAAGTGCTGTATTCCAGATATTTGAGCACATCTTATTCTCATCTATAATGGGATAACTGGAAAGGAAGGGCATCCTTAGAAATAACCAACATGGGTTTAGGAAAGGCAGGTCATGTGACACCCAAATGGCTTGCTTGATGAATCATTTTCAAAAGGCTTTAGATAGCAGAAAGCAGGTTGATATTGTATTCTTTGACTTTGAACAGGCTTTTGTCATGGTGCCCCATGATAAGCTGGTATCTAAAATGTCCTACTTAGGGATAAATAGAAATGTTGTTCAATGGGTAAGGTCCTATCTGCTTGATAGAAAACAGAGAGTCATTTTCAAGGGTTTTGCATCTCAGTGGAAACCAGTTACGTCAAGGGTCCCTCAAGGAAGTGTATTGGGTACTTTGTTTTACATTCTCTATGTGAACGACATGGGGCTTGATTTTGACTCCTTCCTTGAACTATTTGCTGATGACACATGTGCTTCTTAGGTACTAGATGATTGGTTATCATCCTGTGTCCAATTACCACAGGATCTAGACAGGATTTACAATTGGTGTTTAAAATGGGAATTGCCATTAAACCTGAGGAAGTGTA
>JAAFCE010009127.1:1327107-1347085 GCA_013389805.1 Trigoniulus corallinus
GGTATAGAAGAGAAAATAGCGGACAAAGAGTTTTTCATATTGATTTCAAGGTAAAAACAATATTTTTCTTTTTCCTATATCTTCATTTCTATTACAGATATTGCCATGCAATTTTGCACATGATTGGAGTAGCTCATTCCCCACATCCTCACAAAAGTGTACAGTTCTTTCTTGTATAAGAGAGAAAATATTGCACCTCATTCCCAACAATTTGCAAGAATTTTCAGTTTAATGTTGCATAGGAAAGAAAATATCACACAAAGTGTTTTTTTATTGATTTTAATGTAAAATCTCTATTACTCTTTTGACTATATCTGAAATTCTATGTAAGCTACAGCCATGCCATGTTTCACATGATAGGAGAACCTCATTCCCTACATTCTTGGAAAAATGTACAGTTCTATTTTTATAGAAGAGAAAATAACGCACAAAGTGTTCTTTCCCAATTAATTCCAATGTAAAAACGCCATTTTTCATTTCACTGTATCTCAATTTCTATTTAAACTACCACCATGCCACTTTGCACATGATTGGAGTACGTCATTCCCTGCATTATTGCAAAAATTTAAATTTCTATGTTTTATAGGAGTGGAAATATCGCATGAAGTGTATTTTTCCATTGATTTCAATTCAAAAATTCCAGTTTTTTTTTTTGCTATATGTCAATTTCTATTAAATCTACTGCCGTGCTGCTTTGCACATTATTGGATTGCCACATTCCCCACATTGTGGATAAAAGGTATGATTCTACTATGTATGGGAAAACAAATTTCATACAATGTGCTTTTTTTATATGAATTTCAATGTAAAAACTAAATTTTTCTTATTCTAATATCTCAATTTTTTTAAAGCTACAGTTATGGCATTTTGCACATGATTGAAGTACCTCATTCCCCACGTTCTTGCAAAAATTTTCAGTTCTATGTTGTATAGAGAAAAAATATCGCATAAAGTGTGTTTTCACACTGATTTTAATGTAAAACCTCCATCTTTCTTTATCTCAATTTCTATTAAAGCTACAGCCATGCCGCTTTCCCCATGATTTGAGTACCACGTTCCCAACATTTGGAATAAAAGTTATGATTCTGTTATGCATAGGAATAAAAATACCACACAGAGTGTATTTTTCCATTGATTTCAATATAAAAACTCCATTACTCTTTTGACTATATCTGAAATTCTATGTAAGCTACAACCATGCTGTGTTGCATATGATAGGAGTACCTCATTCCCTTCATTCTTGAAAAAATATACAGTTCTATGTTTAGAAAAAGATTAAATAGAGCACAATGTATTTTCCCACTGATTTCAATGTAAAAACTCCATTTTTCATTTTGCTATATCTCCATTTCTATTAAAGCTACAGCCATGCCATATTGCACATGATTGGAGTACTACAATCCCTGCCTTCCCACAAAAACTTACTATTCTATTTTTTATAGGCGAGAAAATATCACACAAATTCTTTTTTCCCATTGATTTAAATGTAAAAACCATTTTCTTTTTGATATATTTAAATTTCTATTAAATCTACAGCCATAACGTTTTGCACATGATTAGAGTACCTCATTCCTTACAATCTTGGAAAATTTAAAGTTCTATGTTGTATAGAAGAGAGGATATAGCACAAAGTGTTTTTGCATTAATTTCTATGTAAAAACTCCATTATTTTCCTATATCTGAATTTTTAATCCAGCTACAGCCACGTGGTTTTGCACATGATTGAAGTGCCTCATTCCCTACATTCTGGCAATAATTATCATTTTTATGTTGTATAGGAGAGAAAATATCGCACAAATTGTGTTTTTATCTTGATTTTAATGCCAAAACTCCATTTTTGTTTTTGCAATATCTCAATTTATATTAAAGATGCAGCAATGCCGTTTTGCAAATGATTGGAGTACCACAATCCCTACATTCTCACAATAATTTACTGTTCCATGTTATATTGGGGAGAAAATATTGCACAAAGTGGGTCTTTCCATTGATTTCAAAATAATAACTCTGTTTTTCTTTTTGCTATATTTCAATTTATATTAAAGATGCCGCCATGCCTTGTTGTAAATGATTTGAGTACCACATTCCTACATTCTCACAAACAAATTACAGTTCTATGTTGTATACGAGAGAAAATATCGCAAAAAGTGTGTTTTTCAATTGATTTGAATGTAAAAACTCCATTTTACGTTTTCCTATATCTGGATTTCTATTAAAGCTACATTCATGCGGCTTTGCAAATGATTGGAGTACATCATTTCCTACATTCTGATATAAATTTACAGTTCTATGTTGTATAGTGAAGAAAGTATCGCACAAAGTGTGTTTTATTATTGACCTTAATTTAAAACCTTATTTTTGTTTTTGCTATATCTCAATTTCAATTAAAGCTGCAGCCTTGCCGTTTTGCACATGATCAATGTACCTCCTTTTCGACATTCTCGTCAAAATTTACAGTTCAATGTTTTATTGGAGAGAATATATTGCACAAAGCTTGTTTTATTATAGATTTTAATGTAAAAACTTCATTTTTCTTTTTGATATATCTCAATTTCTATATAAGCTATATATTATTGCATTATATGCTCTTTTAATTTTAAGGTATATGTGGTGCAGTTGGAGCTTAAAGATTAGTTTTGTGTCCAGAAAGACACCAATGGCCTTCACCACGTTTACCCAGGGGACTAATGAGCCATCGGCAAACATGTATTTATAGATACTTGGCGACTTGATAAAGTAAAACGAAATTATTAGTCTTTTTATAATTCACTGCTAGCAGATTTTCACTTAGCCAACGCTCCAAGCAGGTAAGTGAGTCCTGTAACATAACTTAAGAGTGAGTACCCACAATCTCTTTCAAATGTTTATGATCATTTGCAAGAGCTAAACATCTAACCTCAGGTAAGATATTGGTATATAAGTTATTGATGTATACATTAAAAGGGAGGGTGCTCAAAGCACTCTCTTGGGGCAGTCCAACCTTCTTACTGTACAACCTCTTACTTAAGGCATGGCCTATTTTTATAAAGTTATCTGTTCTGTAAGGTACTCTAAGAGAAATTCTAAAATGTCATCTCCTAGGCCATATATCTTTAATTTAGTTGGAATGACACCCTGTCGAATGCTTTAGAGAGATGTAGTTAGATTGCATCGTCTTGGTGCCTGTTCTTAAAAGCTTTGGAGGTATAGACCAAACGCATTAATTATTTGGTCTCAGTGGTCCTGCCCCTCTGAAAACCATGCTTTGCAGTATGAACAAAAGCAGAGCACCACTGATAGAGTTTTTTATGCAGTATAGGTTCCAGTACCTTGGCCACTGTAGGCAGGATGGAAATAGGCCGAAAATTAGATGGGTCCTTGCATGACCCATTTTTATGAATGGTTATGATATGAGTTACTCTCCAAATGTCAGGAATAAATTTTTCTTCTAGATAAAGGGAGAATAATCCTGCCATAACTTGCGCCGAAATATAACGATAAGCTTTCAGGAAAATAGGAGGTAGATCTGCCGCTGGAGCAAACGTGCTCTTAAACCTATTGATAGTCCATTTGACATCTTCTGATTTAATCAAATCCAAGGCAAAAGGTTCCCCCATATCTCGGAGAATGAAAGTATGTTTCCTATTGCCCATAGGTGAAATAAGCTCTTCCAATGGATTTGCATAGTGTTCAGGGAATGTGTTTCTTATTTCTAGAGGGAATGACGGAATGTAGGGAATGAGGTACTTCTATCATGTGCAAAACGGCATGGTTTTAGCTTTAATAGAAATTGAGATATAGTAAAAATAAAAATGGAGTTTTTACATTGGATTCAATGAGAAATACACTTTGTGTGATATTTTGATTGTTATACATAATAGAATCATAACTTTTAACCTAAATGTTGGTAATGTAGTAATCCAATAATGTGAAAAATGGCATGGCTGTACCTATAATAAAAATTGAGATGCAGAAACATGGAGGTTTTACATTGAAATCAATTAGAAAACCCACTTTGTGTGATTTTTCTCTCATATACAACATAGAACTGTAAATTTGTCCAAGAATGAAGGGAATGAGGTACTCCAATCATGTGCAAAATGTCATAACGTTAGCTTTAATAGAAATTGGGATATAGAAAAGAGAAAATCGTTTTTACATTGATATCAATGAGAAAATACACTTTGTGTGATACTTTCTCTCCTACACAACATAGAACTGTAAATTTTTGCAAGAATATTCAAATCTTGTGCAAATCGTAATGGCTGTAGCTTTAATAGAAATTGGGACATAGCAAAAAGAAAAATTGTTTCTTTGAAATCAATAGGAAAACACACTGTACAATATTTTCTCTACTATACAAAAAAGAACTGGAAATTTTTGTAAGAATGTAGGAAATAAGGTACTACTATCAAGTGCAAAGCAGCATGGGTGAAGCTTTAACAGAAAGTGAGATATAGTAAAAATAAAAAATGTGATTTTTTTCATTGAAATGAATAGGAAAATACACTTTAAGGGAAATTTTTATTCCTATACATAATAGAATCATAACGTTTCTTCAGATTGTTGAAAATGTGGCACTCGAATCATGCACAAATCGGCATGGCTGTAGCTTTAATAGAAATTGAGATATCAGAAAAGGAAAAATGGAGTTCCTACATTGAAATCAATAGGAAAACACACTTTGTTAAATATTTTCTCTGGTATACAACATAGAACTGGAAATTTTTGTGAGAATGTAGGGAATGAGGTACTTCAGTCATGTGCAAAACGCATGGCTGTAGCTTTAAAAGAAATTGAGATATAGCAAAAAAGAGAAATGGTTTTACATTGAAATTAATGACAAAACACACTTTGTGTGATGTTTTTTCTCCTTTACAAAATAGAACTGTAAATTTTTATGAGAATGTAGGGAATGGTGCACTACCATTATATGAAAAACGGCATTTTTAGCAACGGCAACAGTAGCTTTAATAGAAATTGAGATTTAGAAAAAAGAAAAATTGAGTTTTTACATTGAAATCAATAGGAAAACACATTTTGGGTGGTATTTTCTCTCTAAGAATACAACATAGCACTGTAAATTTTGTCGATAAAGTAGGGAATGAAGAACTCCAATCACGTGAAAAACTGCATGGATGAAGCTACGTTCCCAACATTCTTGATAAAAGTTATGATTCTAATTTCTGTAGGTGAAAAAATTTACCACAAAGTGTATTTTCCTATTAAATTCAATGTAAAATCTCCATTTTTCTTTTTGCTATATCTAAATTTCTATTAAAGCTACAGCCCTGCAGTTTTGCACATAATTTGAGTACCCCATACCCTACAATCTCTCAAAAATTTACAGTTCTATGTTGTGTAGGAGAGTGCATATCGCACAAAGTGGTTATCCCCATGATTTCAATGTAAAAACTCTAACTTTATTTTTGTGCTATATCTCAATTTCTATTTAAGAAACAGCCATGCCCTTTTGCACATGATTGGAGTACCTTATTTCCGACATTCTCACGAAAATTTACAGCTCTGTGTTTGAAAGGAGATAAAATAACGCACAAAGTGTGTTTTCCTGTTGATTTCAATGTAAAAACTCCATTTTTCTTTGCTTATGATTGGGGTACCACATTCCCAAAATTCCGGAGAAAAGTTATGATTTTATCATTTAAAGGAAAGAAAATATCGCTCAAAGTGTGTTTTCGAATGCATTTCATTTAAAAAAAACTTGATTTTCTTTTTGCTATATCTCAATTTCTATTAAAGCTACAGCCATTCCATTTTGCACATGAATGGAGTACCTTATTGCCTACATTCTCAAAGAAATTTATAGTTTTATGTTGTAGAGGAGAGAAAATATCACACAAAGAGTTTTTTCTTATTGATTTCAATGTAAAAACAAATTTTCTTTTTGCCATATCTAAATTTCTATTAAAGCTATAGCCATGACCTTTTGCACCAGATTGGAGTACCTCATTCCCTAGATTCTCGCAAGAATTTACAGTTATTTGTAATATAGGAGAGAAAATATTGCACAAAGTGTGTTTTCCCTTTGATTTTAATGTAATAACAATTTTTTTCCTGTATCTCCAAAGCTAAAGCCTCAATCCCTAAACTCTCACAAAAATTTACATTTCTATGTTGTATAAGAGAAAAAATATTGTAGCAAGTGTGTTTTGCTATTGATATCAATTCAAGTTTAAGTTGCTGCATTACATCCACTATAACAGAAAATTCCTTAGGAGAGCAGATTTGTGGGAATGAGATGAAATGGTGAGAATGAATTGAGATGAAATGCAAAATTAGCAGAAACATATTAAATTCAGATGAAGTATTTCATATGGGAGGAATATAAATGTATATAGTAAAGTAGCACTAAATAATGCATCTAGGAACTTGTAAAATCAGGGAGTAGGCATTTGCATAATAATTCCAGTCATAAGCAATTAGAATACTGATAAAATCACTGTGAATAATGCTATGACTGTAAGCAATTTTTTTCTTAAAAGCTTTTTGTACAGATTCAGATCATCAATTGACAGGGCAAGTGAGTTAAATTCCAAAGTTAATAAATAGATTTGATTGCTGGGAATGGCATCTAGGAACAAAGAAGTATAATTGTTGAAGCAGTATTGGACAATCAATATGGTTAGTCCATAAACTGTGCAACCACAAAAATCCGACATATGTAACGTACTTTTACAATTTCAAGGGAAGTCCAATATAAGAAGTAGCACTAGCAGCCTTATTGGGACGTAGTGCCTTCTCAAAAACCTTGGATAACTTATAAAGGTGAGAGATTTTACATACTTACCAACATATAAGCCCATAGGAGATTGATGTAATAATCAATTTCTTAAAAATTAATGCACATAATGAGGGGAACTAATTCATACCCTAAATATAGAGAAGGGCATGATAGGCCCTGTTAACCTTCAAATAAAGATAGTGAAGGGTTGGCATAAAAGGTCCACTTTGGGTCTAAGAAGACCCCTAAGTCCTTTACTGTGGTTGTCCTTAGCACACAGACACCACCCAAAAATGAATAATTATAGAAGACTGGAGTGTGAATCCAGTAATATGGAATAGGATATGTCTTCTACTGACTTAATGTAAGGTTATTTGCAGCTAACCAACGTTCCACCAGATGTAGTGCATCATTCAAAACAATAGTGGAGTAAACATCTGACAGAACCATAATGAATTTGAGGTCGTCAGCAAATGCCGGACAGCAAATCTCTGGAGAATTATGTACAAATAAGTCATTCATATAGATAATGAACATCAAAGGGCTAAGAACACTACCCTGAGGCAGGCCTATGGTCTAATGAAATACTCACTTACCTAGTGTATGGCCACCTTTAACATAGTTTATTCTAGTGGATAGGTAAATTTGAAAGAAGTCACAAATAAAACCTGATAGACCATAGTGAGACAACTTTGACAAGAGCAGTGAAATTGAGATACAATCAAACCCCTTTGAGAGGTCACAGTAGATAACCTCAACCTGTTTTCTTGTAAGAAAGGCCTTAGTTCGTATATCGACCTGCACCAACAAATTAGTTTCTTTTGATTTCCCAAAACAAAAGCTGTGTTATGCTGAATGGAGAAATTGTGCACTCTACTTGGTAAGTCTAGAATGGAAAATATACTCCAGAGTCATTGCAATTGGAGAAATAATAGAAATTGCCCAATAATTCGCAATATCATGGCGAGAGCTATTTTTGAAGGTAGGGATGACATAAGAAGTCTGCCCTGCCCTATGAACAAAACGATGACGTAGACAAAGAGTAAACAGGTCTGCCAGCACTGGGAGTAGCAATTCAAGGAAGGCTGTAAGGATAACTGGTGGAATCTTATGTGACCCAAGAACAAATGTAGGCTTCAACTTATCCAGTGCCTTCAGGACCTCATCATGTGTTACAGCATCTATTGCTAATGCATCACTACTGACAGTGGGTAATTTGAAAGGATATTCCCCCATTGGTGATGAAAAAGCTGCACCACATAAAGTACTATAAAAATATAATCACAGAACTTGTCAACAACATCCAATTGGTTGAAGACTGAATGATCATTAATAATCATAGTCAAGGACCCAGGGTCAGCACTGGTCAGGCGCCTATAATGTGGCCAAAATGCCCAAGGCAAACTTTGCTTGGCCTGTAAACTGGCCAAGGAAAACCTCTGCTGGGATGCTTGTTTAGGGTGGCATTTGGTAATGGTAAATTATCTCCTCTTATGCTTGAGAAGTCTAATCAATTCCATACTAAACCAGACTGGGTAGTTAGGAAACCTTTGACAAGTGTATCTAGTGGGGATACAGTCTTAAATTATTGACTGCAGCACACTGGAAAATTAATCAACTGCATGTTCAGGGCTAACACTTTGCCACAAATCATGCCAGGGGACATCATGAAGCAAGTGATAAAAGTGCAGGTAGTTACCCTGTCACCAGCTGACATCAACACGTTGTGCACCTTTAAAAGGATATTGCAGCCTACAAATATCCAGCTATAAATGTATTAGCAAAGCAGGATGGTAGAATTCAAGTTTAGAGAGCAGAAGAGCATCCTTAACCTGACATGGCAAGTAAGAAAAACACAGGTCCAGCAACCGACTTTTAGAATTTAAGACAGAATTATACTGTTGCAATTTAGAGAAAGTAGCCAATGCAATTAGCAAAGTAGCTTTTGATCTCTGAGTATGGCCCAAGAATACTGGTATATCAGCTGACCAGTGTATGTGTGGGACATTAAAGTCACCAAGATATAATACCAATGAGCAGTCGACCAGCTTAGCTTCAGTAAAGGCAGCAGAAGGAAGTATAGGGGAAAAAAACAAGCCACAAGAGTAAGCACACATTGATCTGGGCAAAGGAGAGAGATAACCAACACATAATCTGCCCTGAATAAGGAGGTATTCAAATGACAATTCAACCTACTGTATTCCTGTTAACAGCAATCAGTATACCCCCACCAAAGTAAGAGGAAACTTTCTCTATACAAAATACATGGTAGGAAGGGGGAAAGTAGTCATCAAAACTTAGCTCAGCAGATAGCCAGGTCTCTGTCAATACTATAACATCATAGTTATGCAAGCAAACGTTTGCTAAGAATGGTGTACCTTTAACTCTAAAACTACACACATTATGATAATAAATATTTATACCTAGGATAGAGGCCATTAAAATGAGTTTAATCTAGGGTTAGCCTCTCTCCCACTATTACTAACTACAGCTGCAGCAGAGAATGGAATTTCTGTTATACGATCAGCAAGGAGTTTATGCAGTATCATATGCAGTATTATTACAGTGTGATTGGCCAATAGATCAGCTGAAACTAGAGATTCTGGATTGCTACCAGAATAACTTATTATAAATGAAGAGTAAGAAGTAAATTTAGTCTTCAATTCTATAATTTCCTAAAATTGCCCTTTTCTATGTTCATAAAGATGGTCATAAAGGATTTGACAGGTCACCGCTAGTTTAAGACAGAAAATAAAAATTCTAGAGTTATAAGACTTAGGCAATGCACTAAAGAACATAAAGGTATATTTGCCATTTACCACTGGACAAGAAAGTCTTTGGGTGGAAGGGGGATTTTGCATGGAGTTTTTCTGAAAGGGAGTACCCTTGTCATTAGCTTTATCAATGCTGGTAGCTGATTTGGTAGAGAATGCTGAGCTAGAATCCTATGAAGGTAAACCACCCATTGGTCTATTTAAGGCAACCTCTGCAAAGGTCCTAAATGATTTCTGTGAGCAATATGGGGCCGAAATGACCAGTCTCAAATCAGAGAAATCCTGTCATAATTTAGTGAGCTCCTAGACCCATGCCTTGTTTGATTCCACATAGTCCCTCAAAACAGTAGTAAGTTCAATAATAATTTCATTCAAAGTTCATTTTTCTGTATTTCAATTTCTATTAGAGCTACAGCCATGATGTTTTGATCATGGTTAGAGTACCACATTCCCAAAATTCTGGATAAAAGATATGATTCTACTATGTATAGGAATAAAAATATTGCACAAAGTGTACATTGCCATTGATTTCAATGCAAAAACTCCATTTTTATTTTTGCTATACCTTAATTTATTTTAAAGCTACAACCATGCCGTTTTGAACATAACTTGATTACCCTATTCCCTACATTCTAGCAAAAATTTACAGTTCTAGTGTTGTATAGCAGAGGAAATATCCCACAAAGTGTATTTTTCCATTAATTTGAATTCAAAATCTCCATTTTTCTTTTTGCTATATCTTAATTTCTATTAAAGCTACAGCCATACCGTTTTTAAAATGATTGGAGTACCCCATTCCCTACATTATAGAAAAAATTTACAGTTCCGTGTTGAATAGGAGAGAAAATATCGCATAAAGTGAGTTTTCCCATTGATTTTATTGTAAGAACCCCATTTTTCTTAATGGTATATCTCAATCCCTATTAAAGCTAGAGCCATGCCTTTTTTGCACATGATTGGAGTACCTCATACCCTACATTCTTGCAAAAATTAAAGTTCTATGTTGTATAAGAGACAGAAAATATCGCACAAAGTGTGTTTTATTTTCGCTTTCAATGTAAATAATTCATTTTTCTTTTTGCTATATCTCAATTTCTGTTAAAGCTACAGCCAACCCGTTTTGCACATAAATAGGGTGCATAATTTCCTACATTCTTGCAAAAATTTACAGATGTATGTTGTATAAGAGAAGAAATATTGAACAAAGTGTGTTTTTCTATTGATTTCAATGTAAGAACTAGATTTTTCAGTTTTCTATATCTCAATTTCTATTAAAGCTACAGCTGTGCAGTTTTGAACATGATTGAAGTACCTCATTCTCTACATTTGGCAAAAACGTGCAGTTTGACGTTCTATAAGAGAGAAAATATCGAACAGAGTGTGATTTCCCATTGATTTCCACGTCAAAATTCTTTTTTCTTTTTACTGTATCTCAATTTCTGTTAGAGCTGCACCATGCTGTTTCTCACATGATTGAAGTAAATCCTTCCCAACATTCTAGCAAAAATTTAGAGTTCTATGTTGTATGGGAGAGAAAATGTTGCACAAAGGGTGTTTTCCCATTGATTTCATGGTAAAAACTCCAGTTTTCTTTTTACTATATCTCAATTTCTGTTAAGGCTACAGTTATGCAGTTCAGCACATGATTGGAGTACCACATTCTTTCATTATGGCAAAAATTTGCAGTTCTATCATGTATAGGAGACAAAATGCACAAAGTGTGATTTTTTATTAATTTCAATAGAAAAAACTTTATTAATCTTTAAGCTAGATATCAATTTCTATTAAATATACAGTCATGCCGGTTAGCTCATGATTGGAGTACTACATTCTCTGCTTTCTGTCAAAAATTTGTGGTTCTGTTGTGAATAAGAAAGAAAATATCTCACAAAGTGTGTTTTCCAATTGATTTCAATGGAAAAACTCTAACTTTCTCTTTTTGCTATATCTCAATTTCTATTTAAGCAACAGCCAAGTTCTTTTGCACATGATTGGAGTACCTCATTCCTGACATTCTTGCAAAAATTTACAAGAAGAGAAAATGTTTAAAAGGAGAGAAAATATCGCAGAAAGTGTGTTTTCCTATGGATTTCACAGTAAAATCTCTAATTTTCTTTTTGCTATATCTTAATTTCTATTAAAGCTACAACCATGCCGTTTTGCACTTGATTGGAGTACCTCATTCACTACATTCTGGCCAAAATTTGCAGTTCTATCATTTAAATGATACAAAATACACAAAGGGCAATTTCCAAATTGATTTCAATGGCAAAACAACATTTGTCATTTTGCTGTATCTCAATTTCTTTTAAATGTACAGCCAGGCCATGTTGCACGTGATTGCAGTACCAGATTCCCAACAATTATTTCAACAACTTGTGTTTCTATTATTTAAAGGAGAGAAAATATCGATTAAACTGCTATCCTATTGATTTCAATGAAAAAACTCTATTTTTCGTTTTGCTATATATTTTAGTTGTGATTAAAGCTACAGCCATGCCGTTTTCCACATGATTAGAGTACCTAATTCCCCACATTCTCGCAAAAAATTGTGGCTTTATTATGTATATTAAAGAAATTATTGCACAAACTGTGCTATCCCATTGATTTCATTGTTAAAATGCTATATGCCAATTTCTATTAGAGCTAGAGCTATGCCACCTGGCAAATGACTGAAGTACCTCATTCCCTACATTCATGAAATAATTACTATTCTTTGTTGTTTAGGAGAGATAATGTCACACAAATTGTGTGCTCCTGCTGATTTCAGTGTAAAAACTCCATTTTTCTTTTTGCTATATCTCAATTTCTATTAAAGCTAGAGCCATGCCGTTTTCCACATGATTGGAGTACCTCATTCCTAAATTCTCTCAAAAATTTACAGTTCTATATAGTTTAGGAGTTAAAATATCGCACAAAGTGTGTTTGCCCATTGATTTTAATATAAAACTCCATTTTTCGTATAACTTTGTGTCAATTTCTATTAAAGCTTCAGCCATGCCATTTTGCACATGATTGCAGTACCACATTCCAAACATTCTGAATAAAAGTTATGATTCTATAACATATAGGAAAGAAGAAGGTTTCTGATAAATTTCTTTGAAAAAACTTTATTTTTCTTCTTGTTGTATCTCAATTTCTAATAAAGCTACATCCATGCCATTTTGCCACTAAAGCTACATCCATGCCATTTTGCCACTAAAGCTACATCCACCTTATTGCCAACATGCTAAATAAAGTTATGATTCTATTATGTATAGGTGAGAAAATATCACCCAATGTGGATTTCCCCATTGATTTCAATGTTAAAACTCCATTTATCTTTTTGCTATATTTCAATTTCTATTAAAGCTACAGGCAAGATATTCTGTACATGTCTGGAATACCTAATTCCCATCATTCAAACTAAAACTTACAAATCTGTGTTGTATAGGAGAGGAAATATCTGAGATTGTGTTTTCCCATTGATGTTAATGTAAAAACTTCATTTTTCTTTTTGCTATATCTCAATTTCTATTAAAACTACAGCAATGCCATTCATCATATTATTAGAGTATTTCGTTTCCTACATTCTTACAAAAAATTTACAGTTCTATATTGTACAGGAAAGAACATATTGTACAATGTTGGTTTCCCCATTGTGTTTAATGTAAAAACTTATTTTTTCTTTTTTGCTTTATCCATATTTCTATTAAAGCAACAGCCATGCCGTTTTGCACATGATAGAAGTACCTCATTCCCAACTTTCAGTATAAAAGTTATGATTCTATTTAGATAAGGAATGAAAATATTACACAAAGTGTGTTTTTCTATTGATTTCTATAGAGAAACTCCATTTTTCGTTTTGCTATGTCTCAATTTCTATTAAAGCTACAACCATGCAGTTTTGCACATAATTGAAGTACCACATTCCCTACATTCTGGATAAAAGTTATGATTCTATTATGAATAGAAGAGAAAATATCGCACAAAGTGTGATTTCCCATTCATTTCAATGTGAAAACTATTTTTTTTTCTATATCTCAATTTCTATTTAAGCTGTAGCCAAGCTATTTTGCACATGATTTTAATACCTAATTCCCTACATTCTTCACAGAAGTTTCAATTCTATGTTGTATAGGAAAGAAAATGTCACACAAAGTGTGTTTTACCATTGATTTCAATGAAAAACTCCATTTTAATTTTTGCTATATCTCAATTTTTATTAAAGGTACATCCATGCCGTTTTGCACATAGTTAGAGAACCTCATTCCCTACATCTTTGCAAAAATTTAAAGTTCTGACTTGTATAGGAGAAACAGTATCACATACAGTGAGTTTTGTAATTCATTTCAATGTAAAAACTTCTTTTTACTATTTGCTATATTTCTATTTCTATTAATGCTACAGCCATTCAATTTTGCACCTGGTTTGGAGTCCAACCTTCCCAAAATTCCGGATAAAAGTCATGATTCCAATATGTGAAGAAAAGAAAATATCATACTAAGTGTGTTTTTCTATTGATTTTAATTTTTAAAGTCTATTTTTCTTTTTCTATGCATCAATTTCTATCAAAGCTACAGCCAAGCTTTTTTGCACTCAATTTGAGCACCTCATTATCTACTTTTTTATAAAAATTTACATTTCTATGTTTTATATGAGAGAAAATATGGCAAAATGTTTGTTTTTACATTGAATTCATGTAATAACTCCATTTTTCTTTTTCCCATATCTGAATTTCTATTAATGCTACAGCCATGCCGTTTTGCATAAGATAGGAGAACCACATTCCAAACATTCCAGATTAAAGTTATGTGTAGGAATAAATAAATCAAAAAAGGTGTTTTTCCCTTTTGTTTTCATGTAAAAACCCCATTTTTCTTTTTACTATATGTCTATTTCTATTAAAGCTACAGCCATGCCGTTTTGCACTTGATAGGAGTACCACATTTCCAACATTTTTGATAAAAGTTATGTTTCTATTATGTGTTGGAGAGAAAATATCAAAAAAGTTTTTTTTTGTTATATCTCAATTTCTATTAAAGCTAGAGCAATGAGGTTTTTCACATGATTGGAGTACCTTATTCCATAAATTCTTGCAAACATTTACAGTTCTATGCTGTATAGGTAGGAAAATATTTCTCAAAGTGTGTTTTCCCATTGATTTCAATATAAAAACTTCATTTTTCTATATCTGAATTTCTATTAAAGCTACAGCCATACCATTTACTACCTCATTCCCAACATTATCACACAAATTTACAGTTCTATGTTGTACAGGAGAGAAAATACCGTATAAAGTGGGTTTTCCAAGTGATTACCAAGTCAAAACTCCATTTTTCTTTTTGCTGTATCTCAATTTCTATTAAAGCTACAGCCTTGCCGTTTTGCTCATGATTGGAGTACCACATTCCTTACATTCTGGATAAGAGTTACAATTCTATTATGTATAGGAAATAAAATATCACACAAAGTGTGTTTTCACATTGATTTCAAGTTAAAAACTTCATTTTTTTAACTATATTCCAATTTCCAAGCTATAGCTCAATTTCCTAGCTCTCAATTTCCTTATAGCACTATATCTAAATAAAGCTGCAGCCATGCCGTTTTTCACATTACCGGAGTACCACATTCCTGTAATTCTGGCCAAAACTTGCAGCTCTATTAAGTGTTAGAGACAAACGGCACAAAGTGTGTTTTCCCATTAGTTTCAATGGAAAAATATAAAATTTCTTTTTGCTGTATCTCAATTTTTATTAAAGCAACACCCATGCCATTTTGCACATGATTGAAGTACCACATATGCCGCGTTTTCACTTAAAATTTTCAGATATATGTTATAAAGGTAATAGAATATCACACAAAGTGTGTTTTCCCATTGATTTCAATGGAAAAACTCCATTTTTCTGTTTGCTTTACCTCTATATTTATTAAAGCTACAGCCATTCCGTCTTGCACATGATTTACAGTTCTGTGATGAATAGGAACGAAAATTTCGCACAAAGTGTGTTTTTCCATTGATTTCAACGTAAAACCTCCATTTTTCTTTTTACTGTACCTCAATTTCTTATAAAGCTACAGCCAAGCCGTATTACGCATGATAGGAGAACCTTATTCCTTACATTCTCACGAAAATTAACAATTCTATGTTGCATAGGAGAGAAAATATCAGACAAAGTGTGTTTTTCCATTGATTTCAATGTAAAATCGATTTTTCCTTTTCCTGTATCTCAATTTCTATTAAAGCTACAGCCATAACGTTTTGCACAACATTAGATTATTTCATTCCCTACATTTTTGTTAAAAATTATATTTCTATGGCGTGTAAGAGAGAAAAAATTTCGCAATGTGTGTTTTCTTATTGATTTCAATATAAAAGCACCATTTTTTTTCTTAATTTCTATTTAAGCTACAGCTATGCCATTTTGCACATGATTAAAGTGCCACATTTTAAAATTCTGGACAAAAGTTTTAATTCTATTATGTATATGAAAGAAAATATTGCACAAAGTGTGGTTTTCCAATGATTTCAATGTAAAAATACCATTTTTTTTTTTTGCTATATCTCAATTTCTAATAAAGCTACAGCCACGCCGTTTTCCTCATGATTGGAGTACCTCATTTCCTAGATTCCTCCAAAAATTTACAGTTCTATGTTGTATAGGAGAGAAAATATCACACAACGTGTGTTTTCTGAAAGATTTCAATGTAAACACTCAATTTTACTTTCTGCTATATCTCAATTTACAATAAAGCTATAGACACGTCGTTTTGCACATGATTGTAGTTTCTCATTGCCTACATTCCTTCAAAAATTTCCAGTTCTATGTTGTATAGGAGAGAAAATATCAGACAAAGTGTGTTTTTCCGTTGATTTTAATGTAAAGTCTAAATTTTCATTTTTCCTCTATCCTAATTTCTATTAAAGCTACAACCATCTTATTTTGCACATGATTGGGGTACCACATTCCCAACATTCTGGATAAAAGTTATGATTCTATTATGGATTGGAAAGAAAATATCACACAACGTGTGATTTCCCTTAGATGTCATTAGGAAAATCTCAATTTTTAAATTTGATATATATGTATTTTAATTTCTTTTAAACCTTCAGCTCTGCAGTTTTGCACATGATTCGAGTACCACATACCCAACATTCTGGATAAAAGTTATGATTCTATTATGTATATGAGAGAAAATATTGCAAAACGTGTGATTTCCCATTGATTTCAATGTAAAAACTCCATTTTTCTTTATGCAAAATTTAAATTTCTTTTAAAGCTACAGCCATGCCGGTTATCATAATTTTGGAGTACCACATTCCCAATTTTCTGGATAAAAGTTATGGTACTATTACCTGTAGGAAAGAAAATATTGCACAGTGTGTTTCTTATTGATTTCAATATGAAAACTCAATTTTCTTTTTTGCTATATTTCAATTTCAATTAAAGCTAAAGCCTTGACATTTTGCATGTGATTGGAGTACCTCATTCCCTACTTTCTCACAAAAATGTACAATTCTATGTTGTATAGGATAGCAAATATCATACAAAGTGTGTTTTCCGATTGATTTTAATGTAAAAACTCTATATTTCTTTTTGCTATATCTAAATTTCTTAAAAACTACAGCCATGCCGTTTTGCACATGTTTGGATTACCTCATTCCCTACACCATCATCCTCATCATCTTACCTTTCTCTCACCTGAGGCAGGGTCGGTTCTGTGGGTTCTAATCCTCCACTGCTGCCTATCCTTCACTAAGTCCCCCAAACCCCACACACATCTATATCTTTTGGCACCACCTGCTCCTAAGTCCGTTTTGGTCTTCCCCTACCTCTGGTGCCCTCAACCACCCACATTCCCACCATGGACCTAGTAAGCTCCTCCTCTCCCTTCCTCATCAAATGTTTAACCACCTCAACCTACTCTCTCTCATATTCTCCGCAATATCTACCACCTCCAAGCTACCTCTAACGTAATCGTTTCTAATTCTGTCAAATCTTGACACCCCACACATGTTGTGCAGCATTAGCATCTCAGCCACTTGCATTTACTTTTTGTGGTTATTCCTAACTGCCCAGCTTTCTGAGCCATACAGCATAGCGGGCCTAATGACAGTTCTGTATACCTTACCATTTAACTTTACTGGGACCTGGTGGTAAAAAAGAACCCCACTTGTCTGTCTCCAATTCAGCCATCCTGCATTAATTTTATGTGTCACGTAAGATACTATTTCCCCATTGCTCTGGAAGACTGACCCTAAATAACGAAATTCTAGCACTGCTGGAATCCCCTCTCCCCCACAACGAATCACTCCCCTTTGTCCATGGTCACTAAAATTGAATGCTAGGTACTCAGTCTTCTTTCTGTTTACCATAAGACCCCCCTCATTTCACTGCTGTCTTAAGGTCTTGTATTCCTTTTTGTGCATCCTCGTTCGACTTCTCCAACCTTTCTACATCATCGGCAAACACTAGGCACTGAGGTGCCCACTCTTCCACTCCCGTCAGCAGCTCATCCATTACCAGAGTGAAGTGATAAGGACTAAGTGCTGACCCTTGATGCACACCTGCCAGCACATTGAAACCGGCAGTGTTTCTTCATGCTGTCCTAACCCTAGCAATTGAACCTCCATACATATCCTGCACTATCCTAATATGGCCCTCATCTACCCCTTTTTTGCTTAAAATGCTCCACAGTACCTGTCTAGTGACAAAATCATTGGCCTTCTCCAAGTCAGCAAATACTTCATGGAGGTCCATTTTTGCTATTCTGTGCTTCTCTGTCAATACACATTAAAGATTGGTTCCATGATGGACCTACCAGGCATAAACCCAAATTGGTTTCCCTGGACACTTGTCTGGTCTCTGAGGCAACATTCTATGACACATTCCCACAGCTTCATAGAATGGCTCATCAGCTTTATGCCTCTATAGCTTCCAGAGTCCTGTGCATCTCCATCTCCATGCAGATGGCATCCCGTAACCATTTGCTAACTTATTAAATGGCATCCCTAACCATGTGATTCCTGTGGTCCCCAAGGTCTGCCAAACATCAATAGGGATCTTATCTGTGCCTACTGCTTTGTGACCTTTCATTTTTTGAAGGGCTCTTACAATTTCAGCCTCACTCACACTACCTACTGCCTGAGGAGTGATTGGGTTTCCTTCTGTGGCTGTAGCACAGGAGGCTGCATTTAAGAGACAATGGTAGTGTTTCTCCCACCTTTTGATTACCTCTGCTGGCTGGAACAGGACCCTACCATTTTTATCCTTGACCATTATAGCCCTGGTAACATCCTTGCTCATTCAATTCCTGCTCTTAGCCAGTCTAAACACTGCTTTCTCTCCTACCCCTGTCCCCAACTTTTCCTATATGGCCTCATACTTCTGGTACTTAGCCAGGACAATGGTCCTCATGGAATTTTTCTTTGCCTGATCATAGTTAATCCTTGAAACCTGATCCCCTATTTCCCTCCACCTTTGGAAAGCTACCTTCTTTAGTTTGATGGCAGCTTCCACTTCCTCATTCCACCACCATGAAAGCCTACCCTGGTAACTTCCTCCAATTCTGCCCCTACCTAACAGTGCCTCTCCACACCTCCTAATCTTCCAAGCAACCCTGTCCCAAATGGCATTAGCTGACCCATCCCAGTCCCAGTCAACCTGGCTGAGGACTTTCTGCTGGAATTCCACTGCCTTGGTGGGCAACTTCCACCACCTAACAACTGATTCTCCCTTTCAGGTATGTTGCTTTACTGTCCCCTTTATTTGTAATTCCATCATAAGCAGCTGTTGGCCACTGTCCTTCTGAAAATCCTCACTGGGTAGCACTCAGCAGTCATGAATCTCCACCCTGTGCAGCGTCCTAACCATGAAAAAGTCTATCTGGGACCTCCCCTGTGGTGATTGGAAAGTTATTAGGTGCTTTTCCCTCTTCTTGAACCATGTATTGGCTAATGCAAGGCCATGTGCTCTAGCAGTCTCAAGGACCTTCTGCCCCTCAATGGTGACCATGCCATACCCCCACCCTCTATGTACCTCCTCATAACCTGAACCATCCCTACCCACATGGGCATTAAAGTCACCCCCAAAAGTCACCACTTTCCCAACATTCTGGATATAAGTTATGATTCTTTAAAGTATAGAAAAGAAAATATCACTAAACGTGTTTTCCCATTAATCTAAATTTCTATTAAAGCTACAGCTATGCCGTTTTGCACATGTTTAGAGTACCTCATTCCCTACATTCTTGCAAACATTTAGTTCTATGTTGTATAGGAGAGAAAATATTGCACCAACGGTGTTTTTCTATTGATTTCAATTTAGAACTTCCATTTTTTGTTTTTATCACAATTTCTATTAAAGCTAATGCCATGCAATTTTGCACATGATTGCAAGACCACATTAAAAAAATTCTTGATAAAAGTTATTATTCTATTACATGTATGAAAGAAAATATCACACAAAGTGCGTTTTCCATTGATTTTAATGAATGAATTCAATTT
>JAAFCE010009127.1:1353827-1374549 GCA_013389805.1 Trigoniulus corallinus
CAAATCATATACAGAGTTACCAGATACTGCTCAGCGAAGTTCCAGTTTGGCCAGTCAAGACTGTTGAACTGTGTGGTCTCGGCTTTGATGCCTTGATTGATTCTGGCAGTGATCTGTCTCTGCTGTGTACTCGAAGCTACATCCAAATAGGTGCTCCCAAGCTGCTACCTGGTGTATCATTTCGTGGGGTAGGTTCATCCAGCATACCTACTTTGGGATGTTTTGAGTCAACTCTATGACTAGATGGCAACGATTTTGAGCTTTTGATACACATGGTGCCAGGTAAATACATGTCCTGCAGCATCCTCCTGTGTGCCAATTTCTTTAAGCAGTCACTTGTAATGCTGGAGCAAGGTCGCGTCACCACTGTGAGCAAATGTACCAATACTGTTAGTACCACTGTTCGTGAAGAAGCTATTCATCTTTGTCAACTTGATGTCGATGCACTGTGTGATGATCCTTCTAAGATTCCCCCTGAGATCCAGATGATGATTAATGATTATAAACCACAGAAGACTGCAGAGGTTGGTGTTCAAATAAAAATTATCCTGTCTGACAAAGTTGCGGTTTACTAAAGAGCAAGATGATTATCCTTGGATGATAGAATAACTGTTGAGCACAAGGTTGACGAATGGCTAGAACAAGGCATCATCTGCCTCAGTACATCTGATATTGCCAGCCCAGTTGTACTAGTCTACAAAAAAATGGCAAACTTTGTATCTGCATTGATTACCATCAGTTGAATCACAAAGGGCTCAAAGAGTGATATCCACTACCTCTCATAGAAGATCAAATTGACCAATTGCAGGATGCAAAGGTCTTTAGTGTCATAGATCTTCGAAATGGATTTTTTCATGTACCTATACATGCAGATTGTCATAAGTACCCTGCATTCATCATACCTAGTAGACAGTATAAGTTTTTGCATGCACCTTTTGGACTGTGCAATTCTCCAGTGGTCTTCCAACGTTATATCAATGCTGTGTTCAAGGATCTCATATTTGAAGGGATTGTCCGGACCTATCTTGATGATTTACTTATTCCATCCACCGATGAAGATCAAGCATTGGCGAGATTGTGACTTTTTCTGACAAGAGCAGTGAAGTTTGGATTAGACATCACTAGGGCAAAATGACAGTTCATGCAAACCAAGATCATATACCTTGGTCTGGTAATACAGCATGGTGAAGTGAGACCATCACCACACAAGGTTGATGCCGTTTCAAAGTATCCAAGGCCAAAATCGACCAAAGCAGTACAATGCTTCCTTGGCTTAGCAGGATATTTCTGGAAGTTTATCCTTCACTATGCCTCAATTGCAAAACCACTCTCCAATATGCTGCAGAACAACGTTCCATTTGTAATTGGCAAAGAACAACAATATGCCCTCTTTGTCCTCAAGCAAATTATATTGTGCGGGAGTTATGATGGAGCTTCACACCGATGCCTCTCAACATGGCTTTGGAGTAATTCTCATGCAACATGAGGCTGAAGACAACCTCTTCCACCCTGTATATTATGCCAGTGGTATGACCACTCCAGCAGAAGAAAAATACAGTAGTTATGAGCTAGAAGTATTAGCCATAGCAAAGTCACGAATGAACTACCATGTGTATTTGCTGGGTATACCATTTAATATTATAACTGATAGTTAAGCTTTCCAAATGACAATGAAGAAAAAAGATCTTTCTGTCTGTGTTGCACGTTGCACTGAGTGGGAAGAGTTCCATTTCGAGATTATACATTGTCCAGGTCAAAGCATGCGTCCTGTTGATGCTTTGAGCTGGCATCCTTTACCAACTGTAATGTTAGTAGGTTATGATGATGGTGGGCTCATCAGCTGATTTCGTCAAGTGCAGTTAGAGGATGACGAACTCCAGTCTATTTTAGCGAATTCCGAGATGAGTGGCTAGTGAGGTTATAGGATCAGTAATGGTCTGATCCACCGCAATGTTGATGACGAGTTACTCCTGGTGGTACCCAAAAAGATGCAGATTGAAGTCATCAAGAAAGCCCCCAACTGAGGTCGTTTCTCAGTAGCAAAGACTGAATCCTTACTTTGAAAAGACTTCTTCCTTTCTAAGATGCATCATAAAGTTGAAAGTGTGATATGCATTTGTGTTGACTGCATATTGGCAGAAAGGACACAGGGCAAGCAAGAAGGATTTCTCCAACCACATGACAAAGGAGATGTCCCCTTGGACACTTACCATATTGATCACCTTGGACCTCTTCTTTCAACCAAGAAGAGTTACCACCACATCTAGGTAATTATTGATGCTTTCTCAAAATTGGTTTGGCTCTATCCAACCAAGAGTACAACATCAAAAGAAGTCATCACATGCCAGCTTGGCTACTGCCTTCACCTCTGCCAAGGTTTAAGATTACTGCAAGCTTGAGAACGTCTTCCATGTGCTCACCACCATGGGTATCCCTCGTGCTAATGGTCAAGTAGAGCATGTTAATTCGTTGCTTATCCCTCTGCTTACTAAGATAACTAGCAAGGCTCCAGATGAGTGGTATTATCATGTGCATCTTGCTCAACAGCTCATTAACTCCACCCCTCACCATAGCATCGGTATGACGCCGTTTCAGCTGCTACTAGAGAAGGAGATTCATCTTAATGTAGATGTCCGTTTTCGTTAGCTAATCAAAAAAGAAGCTGGTGCTTTATTCATCAATTTTAATTAGGATCTGCATCTCCAAGCCAAGTCCCAAATTGCGAAGTTAAAAGTGGAGAATCGCCTCAACTTCAAGAAAAACAGTGGCTGCCATGATTTACAGTGTTTGGGATCTAGTTGCCATTCGATGGGTACAACACAAGCCAGGACTCAAATTCCATGAGAAATATCTTTGACCATATCAAATCCCCTGCGCATTGCATTGCAAATGCAATACCATCCAGAGGATTGGTGAACATGAAGGTCCTAAGCTTACCTTCTCATTAGCTGATTAAATAAAACCATGGCAGTCCTCCCATAATGATTTTGATTATGTTTAACCATTTTCTTGTATTGTTTTGTTGCTTCTATTCCATTTGCATTGCTTAGTTGTATTGTGAGCCTTGGTTGCCCTCATGTATTTGCTTTGTAATTTGTCTGAAGTTCTTTGCAATTATATTTTATTTATACAGACTGTGTCAGGAAAATTCATGGTCAGGATGGCCAAGTGTGGGGTTTCAAGATGCACTCACTAGATGGCGCCCCAGCCATAACACATGCCCTGTTAGTTGATGCACTCTATTTGGGCCTGATGCCTCCATTGGATGGCGTAACAGCAGAGTCAGGTGATGGTTGTACTGACGCCTCCACTAGGCAGCAGAGAGAGGGAGAGAGCAGCATTCGCAAAAGGTGGGGAAAAACTGTTATAATGAAGGAAGGAAGCATGGATATAAAGGCGTGCATGAAGGACAGGTAAAGCATGGGAAATAAAGAACAAAGAAAACGCGTTGGGACCTAAGATGAAGTTTTCCAGTGATGAGCAATAGTGTGAGTGAAGCCTAGTCTGTGACTTAAGGAGATCACTTTATTCTGTGTAGTAATAAACTTTGGAACTGAGTAGTAACTTTTAGAGTTTTGTGATGATGTGTGCTTATTGATGTATTATAATTGTGTTGCTTCTTTGCGAGCTGAAAAAGTTGTGCTGCCTGTTTTTAAGTGCCTGGTGCTGTAGTCTATCTGACAATCCTTTCTCAAGGTGTCTAAATAAAATCATCTCTGAAGAAACACTACAGAAATGAAAATTTTTGCAATAATGTAGGGAATGAGGTACTTCAATCATGTGCAAAACACCATGACTGCAGCTTTAATAGAAATTGAGGTATTGCCAAAAGAAAAATGGACTTTTTTTATTAAAATGAATTGAAAAACATGCTTTCTGTGAACTGTAAATTTTTGATAGAATGTTTTAAATGAGGAACTCCAATCGTGTGCAAACGGCATGGCTGTAGCTTTAATAGAAATTGAGCTAGAGCAAAAAGAAAAATGGAGTTTTTACATTGAACTCAATGACAAAACACACTTTGTAGAATATTTTCTCTTCTATACAACATAGAACTGGAAATATTTGCAAGAATGTAGGGAATGATGTACCCCAATCATTAGAAAAACGTCATGGCTGTAGATTCAAAAGAAATTTAGATAAAGTGAAAGAAAAATGGAGTTTTTACATTAAAATCAATAGGAAAGCACACTTTGTTCTATATGTTCTTCCATGTACAACAAAGAACTGTAAATTTTTTCAAGAATGTAGGGAATGAGGTACTCCAATCAAGTGCAAAACGGCGTAGCTGTAGCTTTAATAAAAATTGAGATATAGCAAAAAGAAAAATGGAGTTTTTACATGAAAGAAATGTAAAAACACACTTTTTGCAATATTTTCTCTCTTATAGAACATAGAACTGTAATATTTAATGAGAAAGTAGGAAATTAACTACTCAAATTATGTGCAAAACAGCATGGCTGTAGCTTAAATAGAAATTGATGTATAAAAAAGAAAATTGGACTTTTTAAATAGAAATCAATGGGAAAACACACTTTGTGAGATATTTTCTTTTCTTCACATAATGGAATCATGACTTTTATCTAGAATTTTGGGAATTTAGTACTCCAATCATGTGCAAAATTGAATGGCTGTAACATTAATAGAAATTTAAATATTGCAAAAAGAAAAAAGAAGTTTTTACATTGAATTCAATCATAAAACTCACTTTATGTGATACTCTTTCTCCTATACAACACAGAATTTTAAATTTTTGCAAAGATTTAGGAAATGAATTTCTCCAACCATGTGTAAAACTGCATGGATGTAGCTTTGATAGAAATTAGGATATTGTAAAAATTAAAATGGAGTTTTTACATTGAAATCAATTTTAAAACCCACTTTGTGTGACATTTTCTTTCCTATACACATAGAATTAAAAATTCTTGCAAGAATGTAGGGAATGACATATTCAAATCATGTGCAAAATGGCTTGGCTGTAGCTTAAATGGAAATTGAGATATAGTAAAAAAAAATAGTTTTTACGTTGAAATTAATGGAAAATCACACTTTGTGTGATATTTTCTTCCCTATACATAATAGAATCAATATTTTTATCCTGAATGTTGGGAATGTGGTATTTCAATCATGTGCAAAATGGTGTGGTTGTAGCTTTGATAGAAGTTGAGATATAGCAAAAAAAAATGGGTTTTACATTAAAATAAAAGGAAAACACATAATAGAATCTTAACTTTAATCCAGAATGTTGGGAAAGTTGTACTCCAATAATGTGCAAAACTGCATGGTTGTAGTTTAAATAGAAATTGACTCGTAGCAAAAAGAAAAATGGAGTTTCTTTATTGAAATAAATGGAAAAACACTTTGTTCAATATTTTCTTTCCTATTCATATCAGACTAATAACTTTCATCCTGAATGTTGGGAATGTGGTGCTCCAATCTAGTGCAAATCGCCATGGCTATAGCTCTAATAGAATTTGAGATATAGCAAAAAGAAAAATGGAGTTTCTACATTGAAGTCAATGGCAAATCACCGTTTGTGTGATATTTTTTTCCTATGAAACATAAAACTGCAAATTTTAGCAAGAATGTAGGAACGAGGTGCTCCAAATAATGTGCAAAACGGCATGGCTTTTGCTTTAATAGAAATTGAGATAAAGCAAAAAAGAAATATGGAGTTTTTACATTAAAATCAATAGGGAAAAGCAATCTGTGATTTTTTCTCTCCTATACAATACAGAACTGTAATTTTTTGTTTGAATGCAGGGAATGAGGTATTCAAGTCACGTACAGAATGGCTTGGCTGTAGCTTTAAAAAAATTGAGATATAGCAAAAAGGTAAATGGAGTTTTTACATTGAAATCAATGGGAAAACACACTTTGTGTGACATTTTCTTACCTATACATAATAGAATCATAACATCATCCAGAATGTTGGAAATGTGGTACTCCAATCATGTGCAAAATGGCATGGCGGTAGCTTTAGTAGAAATTGAGATATAGCAAAAAGAAAAATAAAGTTTTCCCGTGAAATCAATAAGAAAACACACTTTGTGCGATATTTTCTTTCCTATACGTTATAGAATCATAACTTTAATCAAGAATGTTGGGAATGTGGTACTCCAATCATGTGCAAAATGGCTTGACTGAAGCTTTAATAGAAATTGAGGTATAGCAAAATGGAATTTGGAGTTTCAACATTGAAATCTGTTAAAAAACACCCTTTGTGTATTTTTTTCTCTCCTAAACAACATAAAACTTAAAATTTTTTCAAGAATGTAGGGATTGATGTACTTAAATCATTTGAAAAAAAGAATTACTGCAGCTTTAATAGAAATTGAAAAATGGTAAAATGAAAAATTGAATTCTTTCATTAAAATCAATGAAAAACGCACTCTGTGGAGTACCACATTCCCAACATTCTTGATTAAAGTTATGATTCTATAACGTATAGGAAAGAAAATATCGCACAAAGTGTGTTTTCTTACTATATCTTTCGTACATGTAATAGAATAATAACTTCTATCAAGAATTTTTTGAATGTGGTCTTGCAATCATGTGCAAAATGGCATGGCATTAGCTTTAATAGAAATTGTGATATAACAACAAATGGAGGTTTTAAATTCAAATCAATGGCGAAACACCCTTTGTACGATATTTTCTCTCCTATACAACATAGAACTAAATGTTTGCGAGAATGTAGGGAATGAGGTACTCTAATCATGTGCAAAACGGCATAGCTGTAGCTTCAATAGAAATTTAGATATGGCAAATTAGAAAAATGTAGTTTTTACATCGAAATCAATGGGAAAACACAATTTGTGTGATATGTTTTTTCCAATACAAAATAGAAGTGTAAATTTTAGTGAGAATGTTGGGAATGAGGTACTCCAATGCCCAGCTGTAGCTGGGCATGGCTGTAGCTTTAAAAGAAATGAGATATAGCAAAAGTAGAAATGGAGATTTTTTTCACTGAAATCAATGGGAAAACACACATCGCGTGATATTTTCTTTTCTATACATTATAGAATCATAACTTTTTATCCAGAATGTTGGCAATGTGGTACTCCAATCATGCACAAAATGGCATGGCTGTAGCTTTAATGGAAATTGAGATAGCAAAAAGAAGAATAGAGTTTTTACATTGAAATCAATGGGTGTTATTATCTCTCCTATACAACATAGAGCTGTACATTTTTGTGAGAATGTAGGAAATGAGGTGTGCAAAACGGCAAGGCTGTAGCATAAATAGAAATTGAGATATAGCAAATAGAAATATAGTTTTTACACTGATATCAATAAGAGAACACGCTTTGTGCTATATTTCTCTTCTATACAACATAGAACTGTAATTTTTTGCTAGAATGCAGGAATGAGTAATTCTAATCATGTTCAAAATGGCTTAGCAGTAGCTTTAATAGAAATTGAGATATAAAAAAAAGAAAAATGGAGTTTTAACCTTAAATTATGTAAAATATACACTTTGTGAGATATTTTCTTTTCTATACATTATAGAATCATAACTTATATCCAGAATGTTTGGAATGTTGTTCTGGAATCATGCACAAAATGACATGCCTGTAGCTTTAATGGAAATTGAGATATAGCAAAAAGAAGAATGGAGGTTTTTTTTGAAATCACTGGGCGATATTTTCTCTCCTATACTATGTCTATTTTCACAAGAATGTAGTGAATGAGGTACTCTAATCATGTGCAAAACTTATTGGCTGTAGATTTCATAGAAATTTAGACATAGCAAAAAGAAAAATGGTTTTTACTTTGAAATCATTCGGAAAACACCCTTTGTGCAATATTTTCTCTCCTATACAAAATGGAACTGAAATTTTTTGCGAGGATTTAGGGTATGTGGTACCAAATTTTGTGCAGAACGGCATGGCTGTATCTTTAATAGAAATTGAGATATAGCAAAAAGAAAAATGGAGTTTTTACATTGAAATCAATAGAAAAACACACTTTGTGCTATATTTTCTCCGCTAAACAACACAGAACTGTAATTTTTTTGCAAGAATGTAGGGAAAGAGTTCGAGAGATCACTAGGTGGCGCCTGTCTCCAGTGTTCCCAAATTGCTTGTGTGTGGGTGTTTTACACCATAGTGAGTACTTTGGCTGGTTGAAGGATCAAGTTTTTCCAGTGTAAGGTAAGGCTGTGGGGGTTTCAGATTGCAGGGGTGGGAAACCTTCTATGTGGTTTGGAGGCATAAGCCTAATCATGTGGCATTTATCACAGATCTCATCAGGCTCCAGAGTAGCATGCATTGTCTGCTGTGTCATTGACTATGGAGCACTCTGTAGCAGGGCAACGACCCCCCCCCCTCCACAGAAAAATTTTTCAATTATTAATATTATTATTATTGTTAATAATAACATTATTATTATTATTAATATTATTGGTATTATCATTACTGCTGTGCATATTTGTTGTGTCTTTTCTTTCTGGTGAGGCATTACTAAAACTGCATGCCTCCAGTATTGTGTAAATAGGTCTACTCAGGTGAGTGTGAGACCTCCACTCACTTGGCAATGCTACAATTGATGAGTGCCTCATTTCTATTAGGAAGTCACCCTCCCACAGGTGGCCCTTCAATTATTGCTGCAGGTTCTGGGTATCTGACAGGGGTGCCCACAGTCAGAGATGTCAGAAGTGGAAAAGGAGTCAGGCTTAGAGTAGGGACATGAAATGTAGGGACCGTTACAGGAAAAACTAGGGACCTAGTGGACACACTTAGGCACAGGTGCATTAGCATTGCATTTCTGAAGGAGGCGAAATGGAGGTGAAATAGATCAACGATGCTGGGGGAAGGTTACAATCTTATTTATACAGACAGTGAAGAAGGGCAAAATGGGGTGGGCATTGTAATCAGTAGGGACTTGCAGCAGGGGATCACCTCAGTCACAAGAGTTAGCAGTAGGATAATGTTAGTCTCAGTAGTTTGGCAGGGTATAGGGCTTTATCTCATAAGTGCCTATGCACCCCAAGCAGGCCTGGGTGACACAGCTAAATGATGAAGTAGTACAGTCAGTGAACAGGAGAATTAGACAGGGCAAGAAAAGTGAGCACTTAATTATTGGGGGTTACTTTAATGCCCATGTATGTAGGAATGGTTCATGTTATGAGGAGGTACATAGAGGGTGGGGGTATGGCATGGTCACCATTGAGAGGCAGAAGGTCCTTGAGACTGCTAGAGCACATGGCCTTGCATTAGCCAATACATGGTTCAAGAAGAGGAAAACGCACCTAATACTTTTCCAATCACCACAGTGGAGGTCCCAGATAGACTTTTTCGTGGTTAGGACGCTGCACAGGGCAGAGATTCATGACTGCTGAGTGCTACCCAGTGAGGATTTTCAGAAGGACAGTGGCAATAAGCTGCTTATGATGGAATTACTTATAGAGGGGACTGTAAAGCAACATACCTGGAAGGGAGAATCAGTTGTTAGGTGGTGGAAGTTGCCCACCAAGGCAGTGGAATTCCAGCAGAAAGTCCTCAGCCTGGTTGACAGGGACTGGGATGGGTCAGCCAATGCAATTTGGGACTGGGTTGCTAGGAAGATTAGGAGGTTTGGAGAGGCACTTTTAGGTAGGGGCAGAATTGGAGGAAGTTACCAGGGTAGGCAGACATGGTGGTGGAATGAGGAAGTGGAAGCTGCCATCAAACTAAAGAAGTTAGCTTTCCAATGGTGGAGGGAAATAGGGGATCAGGTTTCAAGGATTAACTATGATCAGGCAAAGAAAAATTCCATGAGGACCCTTGTCCTGGCTAAGTACCAGAAGTATGAGGCCATATAGGAATAGTAGGGGACAGGGGTAAGAGAGAAAGCAGTGTTTAGACTGGCTAAGAGCAGGAAATGAATGAGCAAGGATTTTACCAGGGCTATAATGGTCAAGGATAAAAATGGTAGGGTCCTGTTCCAGCCAGCAAAGGTAATCAAAAGGTGGGAGGAATACTACCATTGTCTCTTAAATGCAGCCTCCTGTGCTACAGCCACAGATGGCAACCCAATCACTCCTCAGGCAGTGAATAGTGTTAGTGAGGCTGAAATTGTCAGAGCCCTTCAAAAAATGAAAGGTCACAAAGCAGTAGGTACACATAAGATCCCTATTGATGTTTGAAACACCTTGGGGACCACAGGAATTACATGGTTAGGGATGCTATTTAATATGTTAGCAAATGGTAATGCAATGCCATCTGCATGAAGAGAGAGTTGGAGAATTCCATTGTTCAAGGGGAAAGGCGATGCACAGGACTCTGGAAACTATAGAGGCATAACGATGATGAGCCATTCTATGAAGCTGTGGGAATGTGTCATAGAATATCGCCTCAGAGACCAGACAAGTGTCCAGGGAAACCAATTTGTGTTTATGCCTGGTAGGTCCATCATGGAACCAATTTTTATTGTGTGGTGACAGAGAAGCACAGAGCAGCAAAAAAGGACCTCCATGTAGTATTTCCAGATTTGGAGAAGGCCTATGATTGTGTCACTAGTCAGGTACTGTGGAGCATTTTAAGAAAGAAAGGGGTAGATGAGGGCCATAGTAGGATAGTGCAGCATATGTATGGAGGTTCCATTGCTAGGGTTAGGACAGCATGAAGAAACACTGCAGGTTTCAATGTGCTGGCGGGTGTGCATCAAGGGTCAGCACATAGTCCGTATCACTTCACTCTGGCAATGGATGAGCTGCTGATGAGAGTGGAAGAGTGGGCGCCTCAGTGCCTGGTGTTTGCCAATGATGTAGAAAGGGTGAAGGAGTCCAAAGAGGATGCACAAAAAGGCCTACAAGACCTTAAGACAGCAGTGAAAAAATGGGGTCTTAAGGTAAACAGAAAGAAGACTGAGTACCTAGCATTCAATTTTAGTGACCAGGGACAAAGAAGAGAGATCCGTTGTGGGGGAGAGGGGATTCCAATAGTGCTAGAATTTCGTTATTTAGGGTCAGTCTTCCAGAGCAATGGGGAAATAGATTCTTACGTGACCCATAAAATTAATGCAGGATGGCTGAAGTGGAGACAGACAAGTGGGGTACTGTTTGACCAACAGATCCCAGTAATGTTAAATGGTAAGGTATACAGAACTGTCATTATGCCTGCTATGCTGTAAGGCTCAGAGTGCCAAGCAGTTAGGAATAACCACAAAAAGCAAATGCAAGTGGCTGAGATGCAAATGCTGCACTACATGTGTGGGGTGTCAAGATCTGACAGAATTAGAAATGATTACGTTAGAGGTAGCTTGGAGGTGGGAGATATTGTGGAGAATATGAGAGAGATTAGGTTGAGGTGGTATGGGCATGTGATGAGGAGGGTAGAGGAGGAGCTTACTAGGTCCATGGTGGGAATGTGGGTGGGTGAGGGGATCAGAGGTAGGAGAAGACCAAAACGGACTTAGGAGCAGGTGGTGCCGAAAGATATAGATGTGTGTTGGGTTTGGGGGACTTAGTGTAGGATAGGCAGAAGTGGAGGATTAGAACCCACAGAACCGACCATGCCTCAGGTGAGAGAAAGGTAAGATGATGGTGATGATGATGTAGGGAATGAGGTAATCCAAACATGTGCAAAACGGCATGGCTGTAGTTTTTAAGAAATTGAGATATACCAAAAAGAAATATGGAGTTTTTGCATTAAAATCAATCGGAAAACACACTTTGTGGGATATTTGCTATCCTATACCACATAGAAATGTACATTTTTACGAGAAAAAAGGGAATGAGGTACTCCAATCACTTGCAAAATTTCAAGGCTTTATCTTTAATTGAAATTGAAATATAGCAAAAAGGAAAATGGAGTTTTGATATTAAAATCAATAAGAAACACACTGTGTAATATTTTCTTTTCCACAGGTAATAGTACCATAACTTTTATCCAGAAAATTTGAAATGTGGTACTCCAAAATTGTGCAAAACGGCATGGCTGTAGCTTTAATTGAAATTTAAATTTTGCAAAAAGAAAAATGGAGTTTTTACATTGAAATCAATGGGAAATCACACTTTTTGCAATATTTTCTCTCCTATACATAATAGAATCATAACTTTTATCCAGAATGTTGGGTATGTGGTACTCAAATCATGTGCAAAACTGCAGAGCTGAAGCTTTAAAAGAAATTAAAATATATATATCAAAATGAAAAATTGAGATTTTCCGAATGACATCTAAGGGAAATCACACATTGTGCAATATTTTCTTTCTGATCCATAATAGAATCATAACTTTTATCCAGAATGTTGGGAATGTGGTACCCCAATCATGTGCAAAATAAGATGGTTGTAGCTTTAATAGAAATTAGGATAGAGGAAAAAGGAAAATTTACTCTTTACATTAAAATCAATGGAAAAACACTCTTTGTGTGATATTTTCTCTCCTATACCACATAGAACTGGAAGTTTTTGAAGGATTGTAGGTAATGAGAAACTAAAATCATGTGCAAAACGGCGTGTCTGTAGCTTTATTATAAATTGAGATATAGCAGAAAGTAAATTTTAGTTTTTACATTGAAATCTTTCAGAAACCACACTTTGTGTGATATTTTCTCTCCTATACAACATAGAACTGTAAATTTTTGCGGGAATCTAGGAAATGAGGTACTCCAATCATGAGCAAAATGGCGTGGCTGTAGCTTTATTAAAAATTGAGATATAGCAAAAAGAAAAATGTTATTTTTAAATTGAAATCATTGGGAAAACACACTTTGTGCAATATTTTCTTTCATATACATAATAGAATTAAAACTTTTGTCCAGAATTTTAAAATGTGGTACTTCAATCATGTGCAAAACGGCATGGCTGTAGCGTAAATAGAAATTGAGAAAGAAAAAAAAATGGAGCTTTTATATTGAAATCAATAAGAAAGCACACTTTGCGCAATTTTTTCTCCCTTATACTACATAGAACTGTAATTTTTTTCCAAAATTTAGGGAATGAGGTACTCTAATGTGGTGCAAAACGTTACGGCTGTAGCTTTAATAGAAATTGAGATACAAGAAAAAGAAAAATGGTTTTTACATTGAAATCAATGGAAAAGCACACTTTCAGCAATATTTTCTTTCTTATACAACATAGAACTGTAAATTTTTGCAAGAACTTACGGAATATGGTACTCCAATCATGTGCAAAACCTCATTGCTCGAGCTTTAATAGAAATTGAGATATAACAAAAAGAAAAAAACACTCTTTGTTATATTTTCTCTCCCATACATAATAGAAACGTAACTTTTATCAAAAATTTTGGAAATGTGGTACTCCTATCAGGTTCAAAACGGCATGGCTGTAGCTTTAATATAAATTGACATATGGCAAAAAGAAAAATGGAGTTTTTACAATGAATTCAATGGAAAAACACACTTTATGTGATATTCTCTCCTATGCAACATAGAATTGTTAATTTTCGTAAGAATGTAAGGAATAAGGTTCTCCTATCATGTGTAAAACGGCTTGGCTGTAGCTTTATAATAAATTGAGGTACAGTAAAAAAAAATGGAGGTTTTACATTGAAATCAATGGAAAAACTTACATTGTGCAAAATTTTCGTTCCTATTCATCACAGAACTGTAAATCATGTGCAAGACGGCATGGCTGTAGCTTTAATAAAAATAGAGGTAAAGCAAACAGAAAAATGGAGTTTTTCCATTGAAATCAATGGGGAAACACAATTTGTGTGATATTCTCTTACATTTGCAACATATATCTGTAAATTTTAATTAAAAACGCGGGGTATGTGGTACTTCAATCATGTGCAAAATGGCATGGGTGTTGCTTTAATAGAAATTGAGATACAGCAAAGAGAAATTTTATATTTTTCCATATAAATCAATGGGAAAACACACTTTGGGCCTTTTGTCTCCTATATTTAATAGAGCTGCTAGTTTTGGCTAAAATTATAGGAATGTGGTACTCTGTTAATGTAAAAAACGGCATGGCTGCAGCTTTATTGAGATATAGATCTCTAAGGAAATTGAGAGCTAGGAAATTGAGCTATAGCTAGGAAATTGAAATATAGTGAAAAAGAATGAAGTTTTTAAATTGAAATCAATGTCAAAATACACTTTGTGTGATATTTTCTTTCCTATACATAATAGAATCGAAACTCTTATCCAGAATGTAAGGAATATGGTACTCCAATCATGAGCAAAACGGCATGGCTGTAGCTTTAATAGAAATTGAGATACAGCAAAAAGAAAAATGGAGTTTTAACTTTGTAATCACTTGGAAAACTCACTTTATACGGTATTTTCTCTCCTGTACAACATAGAACTGTAAATTTGAGTGATAATGTTGGGAATGAGGTACTAAACGGCATGGCTGTAGCTTTAATAGAAATTCAGATATAGAAAAATGAAGTTTTTATATTGAAATCAATGGGAAAATCCACTTTGAGCAATATTTTCTTTCTTATGCAACATAGAAGTGTAAATTTTTGCAAGAATTTACGGAATAAGGTACTCAAATCATGTGCAAAATGTCACTGCTCTAGCTTTAATACCAATTAAGATATAACAAAAAGAAAAACACACTTTTTGTTATATTTTCTCTCCCATACGTAATAGAAACATTACTTTTATCAAAAATGTTGGAAATGTGGTACTCCTATCAGGTGCAAAACGGAATGGCTGTAGCTTTAAGAGAAATTGACACATAGTAAAAAGAAAAATGGAGTTTTTACATTGAAATCAATGGGAAAATACACTTTATGTGATATTCATAACTTTTATAACTTTCTCATAACTTTCATCTGGAATGTTGGGAATGTGGTTTTCCAATCATATGCAAAACGGCATGGCTGCAGCTTTAATAGAAATTCAGATAAAGCAAAAAGAAAAATGGAGTTATTACATGTAATCAATGTAAAAACACACATTTTGCCATATTTTCTCTCGTATAAAACATAGAACTGTAAATTTTTAAAAAAAGTAGGTAATGAGGTTGTCAAATTGTGTGCAAAACAGCATGGCTGTAGCTTTGATAGAAATTGATGTATAGAAAATGAAAAATGGACTTTTTACATTAAAATCAATAGAAAAACACACTTAGTAAGATATTTTCTTTTCTTCACATAATGGAATAATGACTTTTATCCAGAATTTTTGGAAGGTAGAACTCCAATCAGGTGCAATATTGAATGGCTGTAGCATTAATAGAAATAGAAAAATAGCAAAAAGTAAAAAAAAATTTTGCATTGAAATGAATTGGAAAACTCACTGTATGTGATACTGTTTCTCCTATACACCACAGAACTTTAAATTTTTGTAAAGATGTAGGGAATAAGGTTCTCTAACTATGTGCAAAACGGCATGGATGTAGCTTTAATAAAAATTGAGATAAAGCAAAAATTAAAATGGAGTTTTTGCATTGAAATCAATGGTCAAACACACTTTGTGTGACATTTTCTTTCCTATACAACATAGCATTGAGAATTCTGTGAAGAATGTAGGGAATTAGGTATTCAACTGATGTGCAAAATGGCTTGGCTATAGCTTAAATAGAAATTGAGATATAGCAAAAAAAAAAATAGTTTTCACATTGAAATTAATGGGAAATCACACTTTGCACTATATTTTCTCTTCTATACATAATAGAATCATAACGTTTATCCAGACGGCGATGTGCAAAACTGCATGGTTGTAGATTTAATAGAAATTGAGATATAGCGAAAAGAAAAATGGAGTTTCTCTATTGAAATCAATGGAAAAACACACTTTGTGTAATATTTTCATTCTTATTCTTAATAGAATCATAACTTTTATACTGAATGTTTGGAATGAGGTACTTCAATCATGTGCAAAACGGCATGGCTGTTGCTTTAATAGAACTCTAGATAAAGGCAAAAAGAAAAATGGAGTTTTTACATTAAACACAATGGGGAAACACACATTGAGCAATATGTTCTTTCCTATACAACATAGAACTGTAAATTTTTTGTAAGAATGTAGGAAATGAAACACTCCAATAATATATGATAAATGGCATTGCTGTAGTTGTAAAATGAAAAAGAAAAATGAAGTTTTTACATTAACATCAATGGGAAAACACCATGTGTGATATTTTCTCTCCTATACAACACAGATCCGTAAGTTTTACTTAGAATGCAGGAAATGAGGTAATCCAGTCATTTACAAAATGGCTTGCCTGTAGCTTTAATAGAAATTGAGATATAGCAAAAACACAAATGGAGTTTTAACATTGAAATCAATGGAAAAATCCACTTTGTGTGATATTTTCTCACCTATACATAACAGAATCATAACTTTATTTAGCATGTTGGAAATGTGGTGGATGCAGCTTTAGTGGCAAAATGGCATGGATGAAGCTTTAGTAGAAATTGAGATATAGCAAGAAGAAAAATAAAGTTTTTCCCATGAAATTTATCAGAAACCTTTTTCTTTCCTATATGTTATAGAATTATAACTTTTATTCAGAAATTTGGGAATGTGGTACTCCAATGATGTGCAAAATAACATGGCTGAAGCATTATTAGAAATTGAGACAAAGTTATAAGAAAAATGGAGTTTGACATTAAAATCAATGGGCAAACACACTTTGTGCAATATTTTATCTCCTATACAATATAGAATTGTAAATTTTTCAGAGAATTAAGGAATGAAGTAGTCCAATCATGTGGAAAACGGCATGGCTCTAGCTTTAATAGAAATTGAGATATAGCAAAAAGAAAAATAGAGTTTTTACATTGAAATCAGTGGGAGCACACAATTTGTGTGACATTTTCTCTCCTAAACAACAAAGAACAGTAATTTTTTCATGAATGCAGGGAATTATGTACTTTAGTCATTTGCAAGGTGGCATAGCTGTAGCTCTAATAGAAATTGACATATAGCAAAGGAAAAATGGAGTTTTTACAATGAAATCAATGGGATAGCACACTTTGTGCAATAATTTCTTTCCTATACTTAATAAAGCCACAATTTTTTCGAGAATGTAGGGAATGAGGTACTCCAATCATTTGGAAAACGGCATGGCTGTAGCTTTAATCAAAACTAAGATATATCACAAAGAAAAATTGAGTTTTTTCATTGAAATCAATAGGAAAACACTTTAATCGATATTTTCTTTCCTTCACATAATAGAAACACAAATTGTTGAAATAATTGTAGGGAATCTGGCACTGCAATCACGTGCAACATTGCCTGGCTGTACCATAAATAGAAATTGAGATACAGCAAAATGACAAATGTTGTTTTGCCATTGAAATCAATATGGAAATTGCGCTTTGTGTATTTTGTATCCTATGCATGATAGAACTGCAAATTTTCGCCAGAATGTAGTGAATGAGGTACTCCAATCATGTGCAAAACGGCATGGCTGTATATTTAATAGAAATTGATATATAGCATAAAGATAAATAAAGTTTTTTTTATTGAAATCAATAAAAAATCCCACATTGTGCATTTTGTCTCCTATACATGATAGAACTGCAAATTTTGGCCATAATGAAGGAATGTAATACTCCAATCATGTGCTGAACTGCATTACTGTAGCCTTAACAGAAATTGAGATATAGAAAAAAGAAAAATGGAGTTTTTACTTTGAAATCAATGGGAAAACACCCTTTGTGCAATAGTTTTCTCTCCCATACAACATAGAACTCTAAATTTTTGCTAGAATGTTGGTAAGGAGGTACTTCAATCATTTGAGAAACAGCTTGGTGCAGCTCTAACAGAAATTGAGATACAGTAAAAAGAAAAAAAAATTTTGACATTGAAATCAATGGAAAATCACACTCTGTTCGATATTTTCTCTCTTACAGAACGTAAAACTGTAAATTTTTCCCATAATGTAGAGAATGAGGTACTTCAATCATGTTCAAAACTGCATGGCGGTAGCTTTAGTAGAAATTGAGATATAGAAAACTGAAAAATCTAGTTTTTACATTGAAATCAATAGGAAAACACACTTTGTTCAATATTTCTTCTCTTATACAACATACATCTGTGAATTTTTGCAAGAATGTAGGAAATTATGCACCCTAATTATGTGCAAAACGGGTTGGCTGTAGCTTTAACAGAAATTGAGATATAGCTAAAAGAAAAATGAACTATTTACATTGAAATCGAAAAGAAAACACACTTTGTGTGATATTTTCTGTCTCTCATACAACATAGAACTGTATATTTTTGCAAGAATGATGGGTATGAGGTACTCCAATCATGTGCAAAACGGAATGGCTCTAGCTTTAATAGGGATTGAGATATACTGTTAAAAAAAATGGGGTTCTTACAATGCAATCAATGGGAAACTCACTTTATGTGATATTTTCTCTCCTATACAACACGGAACTGTAAATGTTTTCTAGAATGTAGGGAATGGGGTACTCCAATCACGTTAAAAACAGTATGGCTGTAGCTTTAATAGAAATTAAGATATATAGGAAAAGGAAAAAATGGAGATTTTGAATTAAAATCAATGGAAAAACACACTTTGTGGGATATTTTCTCTGCTATACAACACTAGAACTGTAAATTTTTGCTAGAATGTAGGGAATGGGGTAATCAAATCATGTTCAAAATGGCATGGTTGTAGCTTTAAAAGAAATTAAGGTATAGCAAAAATAAAAATGGAGTTTTTGCATTGAAATCAATGGCAATGTACACTTTGTGCAATATTTTTATTCCTATACATAGTAGAATCATATCTTTTATCCAGAATGTTGGGAATGTGGTACTCTAACCATGATCAAAACATCATGGCTGTAGATCTAATAGAAATTGAAATACAGAAAAATGAACTTTGAATGAAATTATTATTGAACTTACTACTGTTTTGAGGGACTATGTGGAATCAAACAAGGCGGTGGTCTAGGAGCTCACTAAATTATGACATTATTTCTCTGATTTTAGACTGGTCATTTTGGCCTCATATTGCTCACAGAAATCATTTAGGACCTTTTCAGAGGTTGCCTCAAATAGACCGATGGGTGGTTTACCTTCACAGGATTCTAGCTCAGCATTCTCTACCAAATCAGCTACCAGCATTGATAAATCTAATGAAAAGGGTACTCCCTTTCAGAAAAACTCCATGCAAAATCCCCCTCCAACCCAAAGACTTTCTTGTCCAGTGGTAAATGGCAAAGGTACCTTTATGTTCTTTAGTGCATTGCCTAAGTCTTATTACTCTAGAATTTTTATTTCCCACCTTAAACCAGAAGGGACCTGTCAAATCCTTTATGACCATCTTTATGAACATAGAAAAGGGCAATTTCAGAAAATTTTACAATTGAAGACTAAATTTACTTCTTACTCTTCATTTATAATAAGTTATTCTGGTAGCAATCCAGAATCTCTAGTTTCAGCTGATCTATGGCCCAATAACACTGTAATAAAACATTTTGAGGGGAAAGTCCACAATAATATGACACTCTATAAACTCCTCGCTGATCGTATAACTGAAATTCCATTCTCTGCTGCAGCTGTAGTTAGTAATAGGGGGAGAGAAGCTAACCCTAGATTAAATAAATTTTAATGGCCTCTATCCTAGGTATAAATATTTATTATCAGAATGTTCATAGCTTAATTGCTAAAGGTACACCATTCTTAGCAAACGTTTGTTGCCTAACTATGATGTTATAGTTTTGACAGAGACATGGCTTTCTGCTGAGCTAAGTTCTGATGACTACTTTCCCCCTTCCTACCAGGTATTTCGTATAGAGAAAGTTTCCTCTTACTTTGGTGGGGGGTATACTGATTGCTGTTAACAGGAATACAGTAGGTGGAATTGTCATTTGATTACATCCTCATGCAGGGCAGATTATGTGTTGGCTATCTCTCTCCTTTGCCCAGATGAATGTGTGCTTACTCTTGTTGCTTGTTATTTTCCCCTATACTTCCTTCTACTGCGTTTACTGAACTTATTGATTTCCTTGCAGCTAAGCTGGTCGACTGCTCATTGTTATTACTGCTTGGTGACTTTAATGTCCCACACGTACACTGGTCAGCTCATATACCAGTATACTTGGGCCATACTCAGAGATCAAAAGCTACTTCGCTAATTGCTTTGGCTACTTTCTCTACATTGCAACAGTATAATTCTGTCTTAAATTTTAAAAGTCGGTTGCTGGACCTGTGTTTTTCTAACTTGCCATGTCAGGTTAAGGATGCTCTTCTGCTCTCTAAACTTGAATTCTACCATTTTGCTTTGCTAATACATTTACAGCTGGATATTGGTAGGCTGTGATATTCTTTCAAAGGTGCATGACGTGTTGATGTCAGCTGGTCGCAGGGTAACTACCTGCGCTTTTATCACTTGCTTCATGATGTCCACTTGCATGATTTGCAGCAAAGTGTTAGCCCTGAACATGCAGTGGATTAATTTTACACTGTGCTGCAGTCAATAATTTCAGACTGTATTGCCACTAGATACCCTTGTCAAAGGTTTCCTAACTACCAAGTCTGGTTTAGTATGGAATTGATTAGACTTCTCAAGCATAAGAGGAGATTATTTACAATTACCAAATGCCACCCTACACAAGCATCCCAGCAGAGGTTTTCCTTGGCCAGTTTACTGGCCAAGAAAAGTTTGCCTTGGGCATTTTGGTCACATTATAGGCGCCGAACCAGTGCTGACCCTGGGTCCTTGACTCTGATCATTAATGATCATTCAGTCTCCAACCAAGTGGATGTTGCTGACAAGTTCTGTGATTATTTTTCTAGTACTTCATGTGGTGCAGCGTTTTCATCACCAATGGGTGAATATCCTTTTAAATTACCC
>JAAFCE010009127.1:1420796-1521528 GCA_013389805.1 Trigoniulus corallinus
GCAGGAAAAATATCACACAAAGCATGTTTTCCCATTGATTTCAATGTAAAAACTTCAGTTTTCTTTTCGCTATATCTTTATTTACATAAGAGATACAGCCATGTCGTTTTGTATGATTTGGAGTACCACATTCCCAACATTCTGGATGTAAGTTATGATTCCATTGTTTATAGGAAAGAAAATATGGCACAAAGTGTTTTTTCTCATTGATTTCTATATAAAAACTCTATTTTTCTTTTTGCTACATCTCTATTTCTATTAAAGCTGCAGCCATGCCGTTTTGCACATGATTGGAGTTCCTCATTTCCAACATTTTTGCAAAAATTTACAGTTTTATGCTGTATATGAGAAAAAAATATCACAGAAAGCGTGTTTTTCCATTGATTTCAATAAAAATGCTCTATTTTTCGTTTTGTTATATTTAAATTTCTATTAAAGCTACAGCCAAGATGTTTTGCACATGGTTTGAGTACCTAACTTCCTATATTCTTACAAAGATTTATAGTTCTTTGTTGTATAGCAGGAAAGATATCACACAAAGCGTGTTTTCCCATTGATTTCAATTTAAAAACTGCATTTTTTTCTATATCTCAATCTCTATTAAAGCTGCAGTAAAGCCACTTTGCACATAATTGTAGTTCCACATTCCCAACATTCTGGATGAAAGATATGATTTTATTATGTACAGGAAAGAAATTATCGCACAAAGTGTGCTTTTCTATTAATTTAAATTTAAAAACTCTATTTTTCTTTTTGCTATAACTCAATTTCTGTTAAAGCTACAGCCATGCCGATTTACACATGATTGGAGTACCATATACCCTACATTCTCAGAAAAATTTACAGCTCTATGTTGTGTAGGAGAGAAAATATCACACAAAGTGTGTTTTTATATTAATTTCGTTGTAAAAGCACTGCATTTTTGTTTTTGTTTTATCTCAATTTCTATTAAAGCTACAACCATGCAGTTTTGCAGATGATTGGAGTACCTCATTCCATACGTTTTCACAAAAATATGCAGTTAAATGTTGTATAGAAGAAAGAATATCCGCCATCGTGTTTTCCTATTGATTTAAATTCAAAAACTTAGTTTTCTCTTTGCTATATTCCAATTTCTATTAAAGCTACAACCATGCCGTTTTGCCCTCGATTGGAGTACCACATTTACAACATTCTGAATAAAAGTTATGATTCTATTTTGTATAGAAATGGAAATATTGCACAACGTGTGTTTCTCATTGATTTTGAAGTAAAAACTTGATTTTTCTTTTTCCTTTATTTCAATTTCTATTAAAGCTACAGCCATGCCGTTTTGCACATGATTGCAGTCAATCATTCTCTACATTCTTGCTCAAATTTACAGTTCGATGTTGTATAGGAGAGAAAATTATGCACAAACTGTGTTTTCTTATTGATTTCAAAATAAAAGCTCTATTTTTCTTTTTGCTATATCTCAATTTCTATTAAACATACAGCCATCCCGTTTTGCACATGATTGGAGTACCTGGTCTCCTACATTCTTGAAAAAATTTACAGTTCTATGTTGTATTATTACTTATTATTATTATATCCACTATAACAGTAAGATCCCTAATGAAGTGGATTGGTGATGTGAGAAAGCTAGCGACTTAAGCATTGGTTTTTCCCCCTAGATAATCAAAATTTTGTAATTATTTTTTGTGATTTTTATACAGTAGATTGTACTAGAAAATGGAACCAGAGGTGCACTCGAAGTGTAAAACATTACAAAAAAATTTTTAAAAATGGATAATTATAATAAATTTACATAAAATGAGCAAAAATATTTTACAATATATTGTAAAACATAGCAAAAATGAAAACCTACTATCTGAATACCATAATTCCAATTCCAAGATCAAGATTCCTTTGAAAATAAATTTTAACAAAAGCGTTCTAAAACATATCAAGCCAATCCAATTACCAACCAGATTGTTTCATCCCTAATTCAATTTATTGCCAAAATAAGATTTAAGTTTTCTATTTTGATGGAAAGGGATTAAGATATATCATCAATACCTTAAGCCATACTATTAAAATGTCATTCACCCTTATATATTGGGTTCCTCAAATCCCATGCAAAAAGAAGAAAAATTGCCTTTGATGTGAACCATGATTGGAACTCTTACCAACAGTCGATTAAGTAAATCTGAACATTTTATATTGTTGTCCCAAAGGTGGTAAAGCCAAATAATCCTAGAAAATATAATAAGATTTCTGCGTGACAGAGCTTCCATTTATAGGACATTCAGATATTTGCTTACACCCCTATCTGGGGCTTGACCAATATGTAATGCTTTGTCATGTAAATGATATAATTTCAAAATTAGGGAATGGCCACAAGGAGACCACCACATAAGCCCATATGTGATTATTGGTTTAATCTGCCAATCAAACAACCAGGAAAGTAGTGCTTATGAACAAATAAATACCCTTAATATACTGCAAAACTGCCTTGAATCGTTTTACATTCAAATATATTTGGGGAAGTTGTAACTGATAAGTTAATTTTGTATCTAAAACAATGCCCAAATCTCAAATCGAATGTTTACATGGAACAGGTACCCTATTTAAAAATAAATAGGGTTATAGTATAGGGAAACGTATCAAATGAAAGGTTATAAATGCAGATTTGTTATAGTTTAATGACAAGTTATTTGACAACAGCCATTACTCAACTACTTGAAGGAAATCATTTAATACTTTTGCGGTATCCCCATCAACCACCTCTTTTAGAAAGTTTCAGATCATCAGCAAATGCCAATGGAATGACCTGAGAGCTAACGTGGGCAAAAGGATCATTAATATAAATATTAAATAGCAACTTACTTAATGTACGTCTTCGAGGAAGAGCCATTACTTTTGTAATGATTCTGGCTCAAATCGCCCCAAATTTTAACATAGTTGTAACTTTCTGATAAATTATGTCCTACAAACCATGTTAATCCACCGATAAACCATACCACTCCAATTTTTTGAATAGTAATGGAATTAACAATGTATCAAAGGCTCTAAGGGTATCTAAATATAGTGAATCTAACTAGTGCCTTTTTTGAAATGCACTTGTTAAATTGTCAATGTGCATCAACAAATTAGAGTCATTAGACTTATTGGCTTGAAAACCGTGTTGAGCAGGGTGTAAAAATCTTCTCCTCCAAAGAACCAATTTACCACAAATAATCTTTTCTATGATCTTTGCAAAGGGTTATAAAATTGAAATTCATTGGCAATTGACTATACTCGCCCTCAATCCACTTTTAAAAATCGGCAATATATGGACGGTCCTTCAAATCTGAGGAACAGTCTGAGTTTGTCAGCTTAAGGTAAAAAAACTCTGCTGTGATTAGTGATGTCAAATCCCAGAAGGTCTTGATTAGAGCTGAAGGAATACCACACTGATTAAAATGTAAAAACTCCATTTTTGTTTTTGCTATATCTCAATTTCTGTTAAAGCTACAGCCATGCCATTTTGCTCAAGATTGGAGTACGAAATTCCCTACATCCTAGCCAAAATTTGCAATTCTTAAAAGTATAAAAGGCAAATTCCACAAATTGCGTATTTCCATTAATTTCAATAAAAAAACTTTTCATCTTCTATTTAAGCAACAGCCATGCCGTTTTCTAAATGATTGGAAGACCACATTCCCTACATTCTGGCCAAAACTTGCCGTTCCAACCTGTAGAGGAGAAAACATGCACAAAGTGTGTTCAATGGAAAAACTTCATACTTCTTTTTGCTATATCTCAATTTCTTTTAAAGCTACAGCCATGCCGTTTTGCACATGATTGGAGTACTAAATTCCCTACATTTTTGATAAAATTTACAGTTCTATGTTGTATAAAAAAGAAAATATCGCAAAAAGTGTGTTTTCCAATTCATTTCAATGTAAAAACTACATTTTTCTTTTTGCTATATCTAAATTTCAATATCTCAATTCCATCAAATTCTGAATAAAAGTTATGATTCTATTATGTATAGGAAAGAAAATATGGCACAAAGTGTGTTTTCCTATTGATTTTAAAGGAAAAACTTCATTTTTCTTTTTGCTATCTTTAATATTCTATTAAAGCTACAGCCATGCCGTTTTGCACATTATGGGAGCACCACATTCCAAACATTCTGGATAAAAGTCATGTATCTATTATGTATTGGAGAGAAAATATGTCATAAAGTGTATTTTCCCATTGATTTCAATGTAAAAACTATTTTTCTTTTTGGTACATCTCAATTCCTTTGAAAGCTACAGCCTTGCCGTTTTGCACTGATTGGAGTACCACATTCCAAACATTCAGGATAATGATTATTATTTTGTTTTGTATGGGAAAGCAAATTTTGCACAAACGTTGTTTACCCATTGATTTTGTAAAACACAATTTTACTTTTTGCTACATTCTCACTTAAAATTAAAGTTCAGTGTTTTATTGGAGAGAAAATGTGGCACAAAGTGTGTTTTTTATTGATTTTAATGGAACAACTTTATTTTTCTTTTTGCTACCTTTCATATTCTATTAATGCTACAGCCATGCCGTTTTGCACATGATTGGAGTACCTCATTCCCTACATTCTCAATAAAATTTCAGTTCCATGCTGTATAGGAGAGAAAATATCACACAAAGTGTGCTTTCCCATTAATTTCAAAATGAAAACTGCATTTTCTTTTTTGCTATATCTCAATTTCTTTTAAAGCTACAGCCATACTGCTTTGCACATGACTAAAGTACCACATTTCCAACATTCTGGATAAACTTTATGATTCTATTATTCATTAGACAGAAAATATGGCACAAAGTGTGTTATTCTATTGATTTTAATAGAAAATCTTCATTTCTCTTTTTACTATATTTAATATTCTGTTAAAGCTACAGCCATGCCGTTTTGCACATGATTGGAGTACCTCATTCCCAACATTTTCACAAAGATTCACAGTTCAATGTTGTATAGGAGAGAAAATATCACACATAGTGAGTTTTTCCATTCATTTAAATTTAAAAACTCAATTTTTTTTATATTTCACTCTATCTCAATTTCTCTTAAAGCTTTTTGCACATGACTGAAGTACATAATCCCTACATTTTTATAAAAATTTACAGTGCTATGATTTATAGGAGAGAAAAACTCGCATAAAGTGTGTTTTCCAATTGATTTCAATGTAAAAAAAACATTTTCCTTTTTGCTATATTTCAACTTCTATTAATGCTGTAGCCGTGCCATTTTGCACATGATTGGAGTGCCACATTCCATAAATTCTGGCAAAAATTTATAGTTCTATCCTGTATAGGAGACAAAATGAACAAAATGTGTTTTCTCATTGATTTTAATGGAAATAATTCATTATTCCTCTTCCTAAATCTCAATTTCTATTAAAGATACAGCCATGCCGTTTGGCACATGATTGGATTACTACATTCCCTAAATTCTGGCCAAAATTTGTTTTTTATTATGTATAGGAAAGAAAATATTGCACAGCGTGTTTTCAAATTAATTTTAAAGGAAAAACTTTGTATTTCTTTTTGCTATATCTCAAATTCTATTAAAGATACAGCCATTCCGTCTTGCACATGATAGGACTACCACATTCACAACATTTTGAATGACAGATATGATTCTATTATGTTTAGGAGAGAAAATATTGCACAAAGTGTATTTTCCCATTAATTTCAATGTAAAATCGCCATTTTTCTTTTTGCTATATCCCCATTTCTATTAAAGCTACAGCCATGCCGATTTGCACATCATTGGAGTACCTCATTTCCCACATACTCTCAAAAATTTAGAGTTGTATGTTGTATAGAAGAGATAATATCGCACAAAGTGAGATTTTTTTGTTTGCTATATCTCAATTGCTATTAACGCTATGGCCATGCTTTTTGCACATGATTGGAGTACCTAATTCCCTACATTTTTGAAAAAATTTAGAGTTCTATGTTGTATAGGAAAGAAAAAACAACGCATAATTTAAAGTTTGTTTCCTCTTTGATTTCAATGTAAAAACTCCATTTCTCTTGTTACTGTATCTCAATTTCTATTAAAGCTACAGGCATGCCGTTTTGCACATTATTGGAGCACCGCGTTCCAAACATTCTGGATTAAAAGTTATGTATCTATTATGTATTGAAGAGAAAATATCTAATAGAGTCTATTTTCCCATTTATTTTGAATGTAAAAACTATTTTTCTTTTTGGAATATCCCAATTTCTTTGAAATCTACAGCCTTGCCGTTTTGTACATGATTGGAAATCCACATTCCAAAAATTCAGGATAATAGTTAATATTCTATTATGTATGGATCATTGGATCATTGGAAATACTCTATTTTACTTTTTGCTATATCTCAAATTCTCTTAAAGCTACAGCCATGCCATATTGCAATTGATTGGAGTACCTCATTCCCTAAATTTTCACTTAAATTTACAGTTCAATGTTGTAAAGGAGAGAAAAGTGGCGAAAAGTGTATTTTCCTGTTGTTTTCAATATCAAAACTCTATTTTTTCTTTTTGCTACATCTCAATTTCTCTTAAAGCTACAGCCGTAACGTTTTGCAAATGATTGCAGTACCTCATTTCCTACATTCACGAATAAATTTACACTTCTATGTGTAATATCCTATTCATTTCAATAAAAAAACTTTATTTTTCTTTTTCCTATATCTCAGTTTCTATTATAGCTACAGCAATGCCGTCTTGCACATGTTTGGAATACCACATTTCTTACATTCTGGAAAAAATTTGTCATTCTATTGCGTATAGGTAAAAAAATATATGGATTTTCATTGATTTCAATGTACTAACACTATTTTTCTTTTTCCTATTTCTCAATTTCTATTTAGGCTACAGCCATGCTGTTTTTCATTTTGTCATATCTCAATTTGTATTAATGCTGCAGCCATGCCGTTTGGCACATGATTGAAGGCCCTCATTTCCTACAATCTTGAAGAAATTTACAGTTTCATGTTGTAGAAGAGAGAAATTATCACACAATATGTGTTTTCACGTTGTATAAGAGAGAAATTATCGCACAATATGTGTTTTCACATTGTATAAGAGAGGAATTATCTCACAATATGTGTTTTCACATTGATTTCAATGTAAAAACACCATTTTTCTTTTTGGTATATATTAACTTCTATTAAACATAGAGCCATGTCATTTTCCACATGATTGGAGTACCACATTCACAACATTCTGGATTAAAGTTATTATTCTATTATGTATTGCTAAGAAAATATTGCACAAAATGTGTATTCCTATTGACTTCAATGTTAGAACTCTAACTTTCTTTTGGCCATATTTCAATTTGTATTAAAGCTGCAGCCATGCCGTTTTGCACATGATTGAAGTACCTCATTTCCTACAATCTCAAAAAAATGTACAGTTTTATGTTGTATGGGAGAGAAAATATCGCACAGTGTGTTTTGCCTTTGATTAAAATGTAAAACTCCATTTTTATTTTTGCTATATTTCGATTTCTATTAGAGCAATAGCCATGCCATTTTGCACATTATTATGTTACCTCTTTCCCAGCATTCATGCAAAAATCTAGTGTCATGTTGTATACGTTAGAAAATATCACACAAAGTGTGTTTTTCCATTGATTTCAATGTAAAAACACCATTTTTTTCAGCTATATCTCAATATCTATTAAAGCTACAGCAATGCCAGAATGCAGATTGATTGGATTTCTCATTCCCTATATTCTCGCAAAAATTTACAGTTCTATGTTGTATAGGAAAGAAAATATTGCTTAAAATGTGTTTTGACATTGATTTTTAAGTAAAAACTCCATTTTTCATTCTGCTATATCTCAATTTCTATTAAAGCTACAGCCATGCGGTTTTGCACATGATTGCAGTACCTCATACACTACGTTTTTACAAAAGTTTACATTTCTATATTGTATAGGAGAGAAAATATTGCACAAAGTAGGATTTTCCATTACTTTAATGTAAAAGCTCCATTTTGCATTTTGTGATCTCTCAATTTCTATTAAAGCTACCACCATGGCATTTGGCAAATGATTGGAGTACCACATTCCTAACATTCTGACTAACAGTTATAATTCTATTATATATAGGAAAGAAAATAATGCACAGAGTGTGTTTTCCTATTGATTTCAAAGGGAAAAGTAAAATTTTCTTTATGCTATATCTCAATTTCTTTTAAAGCTACAGCAATGCCGTTTGGCACATGATTGGAGTACCTCCTTCCCTACATTTTTGCAAAACTTTACAGTTCTATGTTGTATAAGAGAGAAAATATCGCAAAAAGTGTGTCTTCCCATTGATTTCAATGTAAAAACTCCATTTTTCTTGTTGCTATATATCACTTTCTATTAAAGCTAAGGTAATGCCATTTTCCTCATGACTGGAGTACCACATTCCCCAAATGCTGGATAAAAGTGACGACTCTATAATGTATTAAAAAGAAAATATCGCCCCAAGTGTGCTTTCCCAATGATTTCAATGTAAAACCCCCCTTTTTATTTTTGCTATATCTCAATTTCTATTAAAGCTACAGCCATGACATATTGCACATGATTGGAGTACCTCATTCCCTGCATTCCTGCAAACGTTTACAGTTCTATGTTGTATAGGAAAGAAAGTATAGCACAAAGTGTGTTTTCCCATTGATATCATTGTAAAAACTCCATTTTTCTTTTTGCAATATCTCAATTTCTATTAAAGTGGCAGCCTTGCCAGTTTGCACATGATTAGAGTACCACATTCCCAACATTCTGAAAAAAAGTTATAATTCTATTATGAATAGGAAAGATAATATTGCACAAAATATTTTTACATATTGATTCCAATGTAAAAATTCCAATTTTCTTTTTGCTTTATCTCAAATTATATTAAAGCAACAGTGAAGCTGTTTGGCACATGTTTGGAGTACCACATTCCCAAAATACTGGAGAAAAGTTAAAATTTTATTAAGTGTAGGAATAAAAATTATGCATAAAGTGTATTTCCCCATTGATTTCAATGTAAAAACTCCATTATTCTTTATACTATATTTCATTTTCTGTATAAGCTAAAGCCATGCCGTTTTGCAAATCATAGGAGTACCTCATTCCCTTCATTTGTGTTTCCCATTGAATTCCGAGAAAAACCTATTTTTCTTTTTGCTATATCTCAATTTTTATTAAAGCTACAGCAATGACGTTTGGCACCAATTTGGAGTACCTCACACTCTACAATATCAAAAAATTACAGTTCCTGGTTGTAGAGGAGAGAAAGCATCGCATTAAGTGTATTTTCATATTGATCAAAATGTAAAAACCATTTTCTTTTTGCTATATCACAATTTCTATTAAAGATACAGTTATGCAATTTTGCACATTATTAGAATTCCTCATAATCTACCATTTTCTCCTTGATTGGAATTTAAAAACTCCATTTTTATTTTTGCTATATCTCAATTTCTTTATCAGCTACAGCAATGCCATTTTGGGCATGATAGGAGTACCTCATTCCCTACATTCTCATAAAAATTTATAATTTCATGTTGTATAGGAGAGAAAATATAACTTAAAGTGTGTTTTCCTATTTATTTTAATGTAAAATCTCTAATCTTCTTTTTGCTATACCTCAATTACTAACAAAGCTACAGCCATGACGTTTTGAACATTATTGGAGTACCTCGTTCCCTACATACTTTTAAAAATTTACAGTTGTATGTTGTATAGGAGAGAAAATATCACACAAAGTCTGTTTTCCCATTGATTTCAATATCAAAACTCCAACTTCATTTTCCTATATCTCAGTTTTTATTATAGCTACAGCCATACCGTGTCATACATGATTGGAGTACCACATTCCCTACATTCTAAAAAAATTTATAGTTCTCTGTTGTATAGGAGAAAAAGTGTTGCACGAATTGTGTTTTCCTATTGATTTCAATGTAAAAACTTTATTTTTCTTTTTGCTATATTTCAGTTTCTATTATAGCTGCAGTCATGGCGTTTTGCACATCATTAGAGTACCTCAATCCTTACATTCTCTCAAAATATTACAGTTCTATGTTGTATAGGAGAGAAAATATCACTCAAAGTGCGTTTTCCCATTGATTCCAATGTAAAAACACTTTTTCTTTTTTCTATATCTCAATTTCTTTTAAAGCTGCAGCGATTTTGTTTTGCTCCTTATTGGAGTACCACATTTCCTACATTCTGGCCAAAATTCGGAAGTCTATCATGTTTAAGACAAAAATGCGTTTTCTAATTGATTTTAATGGAAAAACTTAATTTTTCTTTTTCAATATATATCTCAGTTTCTATAAATGTTATAGCCATGGCATTTTGCACATGATTGGAGTACCACATTACATACATTCTGCCTAAAATTTGTCATTTTATTATTATGTATAGGAAAGAAAATGTAGCACAAAGTGTGGTCTTTGTTAGTGGCGAGTTGCATTGGACACGCCAGTTATCGTCTGATTACTGAAGTTAAGCAACCCAAGCCTAGTTAATATTGACATGGGTGGTTTCTCTGGAGAGCTGGGTACTGCTAATACCCAATAATCGTCGCATTAGTGTAGATTCTCTGCAGTATATGCATTAGAACTACACAGTTGGTGGGTCTCTAATGACCTTGTAGTTGATGGGACCTTAAACTCCAACAAACAAGGTGATTTTTGATTGATTTTAATGGAAAACCTTTATATATCTTTTTGCTATATCTCAATTTCTATTATAGCAACAGCCATTCTGTTTTGCAAATTATTGGAGTACCCTTTTCCCTACATTCTTGCTCAAATTTACAGTTCTGTGTTTAATAGAAGAGAAAATATCACACAAAGTGTGTTTACCCATTGATTTCAAAGTAAAACTCCATTTTTCTTTTTGCTGTATCTCAACTTCTATTAAAGCTAAAGTAATGCCGTGTTGCACATAATTAGAGTACCTACATCCCCACATTTTTGCAAAAATTTACAGTTCTATGTTATATGAGAGAGAAAATATAGCACAATGTGCATATAGCACTATGTTGACTTCAATTTAAAAACTCCATTTTTCTTTATATATATTTTAATTTCTTTTGAAGCAACAGCCATGCCGTTTTGCACATTATTGGAGTACATCATTCCCCAATTTCTCACTAAAATTTACAGTTCCATGCTGTATAGGAGAGAAAATATCACACAAAGTGTGTTTTCCTATTAATTTCAATAAAAAACTGCATTTTCCTTTTTGCTATATCTCAATTCTTATTAAAGTTAAAGCCATGCCGTTTTGCACATGATTGTACTACCTTATTCCCTAAATTCTCACAAAAATTTACAGTTCTATGTTTTATAGGAGAGGCAATGTCGTGCAAAGTGTGTTTCCATATTGATTTCAATTTAAAAACTCCATTTTTCTTGTTACTATGTCTAAATTTCTATTAAAGCTAAAGCCATGCAATTTTGCACATTATTGGAGTACCTCATTCCCCACATACTTACAAAAATTTACAGTTCTATATTGTATCACAAAGTATCGCAAATGTATCACAAAGTGTTTTCCAATTGATTTAAATGTAAAAACTCCATTTGGTTTTTCTATATCTTAATTTTTCCTAAAGCTACAGCCATGGGCAGACCGCTAGGGGTTGCATGACGGTGGTGAGCTTCTTAGTGCTTTAGAGTGAAAATTGGCATTTTTGAAGGGAAATACCAACCAAAGAAGAATTAGACAAACGCCTTTTGCAAGGTAGAAAAGCCAGGTAACAAAAGGTAGGAATGCGAAAGTTGGGCAGGAAACAGAAGCAAGATGTGGAGTTGTTTTTTGAGAGTTGCAGGCAAAAATAAGCCTACCGACAACATCACATCTCCCGTCGTGCTTTGCAGAGCAGTGCATTGTCTGTCTCTGCAGGCAAGCAGTCATTCAGGCAGCCACCAACCACTTTGCTGGGTTGTATGTTTGTTGTTTTTTAATTTATTTCCCGCTTTCTTTTTCCACTTTCTCACTGGGCAGGTTGGCACCCTAACTTAAGGGCTTACTATTAGCATGTAAGTTTTTGGTTCAATTGTAAGAGTTGAAGGGTTGAATGCCAGGTGAGGGTAAAACCGTCACTCACTTGGGGATAATTAGACAACTGATGAGCATCTCTTATGGGGTTTGATGGCACTCCCTCACAGGTAGCCCTGCCACTATTACTGCGGGTTCTGGGCATTTGATTGTGGTGCCCCCAGACAGAGTTATTGCATCAAATATGGGGGTTTGACTGCGATTTGGGACGTGGAATGTGGGGACCCTCTCAGGGAAATCTGGGGAACTAGTTGCAACCCTAAAGTGTATGAAGATCACTATTGCATTCCTCCAAGATACAAGGTTGAAAGGAAATAGGTCAATGACTCTTAATGAGGGATACAAACTGATTTACACAGGTTGCAAAGAGGGACAAAATGGGGTTAGTATTGTATTAAGTAATGAGTTACAGCAGGGAATCACTTCAGTTAAGAGAGTGAGTAGTTGGATAATGTTAGTTACAGTTGGGTGAGAGGGTATTGGGCTCCACATCATTAGTGCATATGCCCCCAAGCAGGCCTGGGGGACACAACAAAAGCAGAGTTTTGGGACGACTTTGTTGAGGTGGTTATGTCAGTAAATAGCACAATTGGACAGGGCAAGGGAAATGAGCAACAAATTATTGATGGACACTTTAATGCACATGTAGGTAAGGATGGTCTGGTATATGAGGAAAAGCATTGGGGAAGGGGGTATGGGACAATCACCTCTGAGGGGCAGAAGGTCCTTGAAACAGCAAGAGCACACAGCCTTGCATTTGCAAATACATGGTTCAGTAAGAGGGAAAAGCACCTAATCACTTTCTAATCACTACAGGGGGATCCCAAATAGAATTTTTTATGGTTTGGAAGCAACATAAGGTAGAGATCCAAGACTGCTTGGCACTACCTAGTGAGGATTTCCAGAAGGGGAGTGGCCATAAGTTGCTCATAGAAGAAATTATAATAAAGGACATAGTTAGGAATCACACCTGGAAAAAAGAATGAGTTATCAGGTGGTGGAAGTTACCCAATAAGGCAGATGAATTCCAGCAAGGGGTTCTCGGACAGGTTGACAGGTTGCCATGTGGGATAAAGTTGCTAGGAAGATTAGATGTGGAGAGGTTCTGTTATGCATTGGTAGAGAAGGAGGCACTTACCAGGGTAGGCAGACATGGTGGTGGAATGAGGAGGTGGAAGAAGCCATAAAGATAAAGAAGGTGGCTTTTCATCAGTGGAGAGAAGAAATGAATATGGTTTCAAAGGCCGATTATGTTTATGCAAGGAAAAATGCCAGAATAGCTATTGCCCTGGCCAAGTACCAGAAGTATGAGGCTCTGTATGAAAAGCTGGGGACAAGGGATGGAGAGAAAGCAGTATTTAGACTGGCCAAGACCAGTGACAGAAATAGTAAGGATGTCACTAGGGCCATAACAGTAAAGGATACCAAGGGTAGGGTCTTGTTCCAACCAGCAGATGTAATCAAAAGATGGGAAGAATACTACCAGAGCCTTTTAAATGCTGCCAATTGTGCAACAGTCACAGATAGCAGCCGTCATACACCACTGGCAGTTGACAAGGTAATTGAGGATGAAATGGTCAGTGCCCTTCAAACGATGAAAGGTCAGAAAGCAGTTGGCCCTGATAAGATACCCATGGACGTTTAGCACACCTTAGAAACCACAGGAATTACATGGCTATGGAAGATTTTCAAGGGAAGCTTCTATGGAAGTTTTTAGGGAAGCTTTCATGGTGACAAGATGCAATCTGCATGGAGAGAGAGTTGGGTAGTTTCACTGTTAAGGGACAAAGGAGATGCCCAGGATTGTAGAAACTATAGAGTCATAAAGCTGGTGAGCCATTCTATGAAACTTTGATAGTGAGTCATAGAATGTCGCCTAAGAAACCCAAACTATTGTCTAGTGAAATCAATTTGAGGTTTATGCCAGGTAGGTCCATCATGGAACCAATCTTCTTTCTGTGACAGATGACAGAGAAACACAGAGAAGCAAAGAAGGACCTGCATGCTGTTTTCATTGACCTGGAGAAAGCCTATGATAGTGTCCTTAGACAGGTATTGTGAAACATTTTAAGAAAGAAAGCAGTAGATGACTGCCATATTTGGATAGTGCAGGATATGCATGAAAGTTCCATTGCTAGGGTGAGAACAGCATGGGGAAACACTGCATTCTTCAACAGGCAGGTTAGGATGCATCAAGGATCAGCACTCAGCCCATATTTATTTACCCTAGTAATGGATGAGCTGCTGATGGGAATAGAGGAATTGGCCCCTCAGTGTCTGGCATTTGCCAATGAAGTGGGAAGGCTGGAGGAGTCCAAAGAGGATAACAAAAGGGCCTGCATGACATCAAAATGGCAATGGAGAGCAGGGGCTATAAGGAGAACATGAAGAAGACAGTACTTAGTTTTCAATTTCAGTGTCAAGGGAAAAGGGGGCGAGATCAGCAGTGTGTTCTGTGGTGTTCTGGTATTTAGGATCAGTTTTAAAAGCGTTGGGGAAATCGATTCAGATGTGACACATAGGATTAAGGCAGCATGGCAGAAATGGAGTCAGGTAAGTTAGGTCTTGTGCAAACAACAGCTCCCAATAAGGCTGAAGGGCAAAGTGTATAGAACTGTCATTAGGCACACTATGTTGTATGGCTCAAAGTGTTGGGCAGCTAGGAAGAATCATGAAAGGCAAATGCAAGTTGTGGAGATGCAAATGCTGCGCTACATGAATGGGGTGTCAAGAGCCAATAGAATCTGAAACACTTAGATTACAGGTAGCTTGGGAGTCAGGGACATTTCAGAGAGGATGAGGGAGATTTGCCTGAGGTAGGATGGGCATGTTATGAGGAGGGGAGAGGAGGACCTTATTAGGGATACTTTTGGACTGAGGGTGATGGCGTCACCATGGGTAGGGAAAGACCAAAACGGACGTGGGTGCAGGTGGTGCTGTAGGACATGGAGGCATGTGGGATGGATGGGGACCTGGTGGGGGATAGGCGAAAGTTTAGGATCAGAACCTGCAGACCCAACTGTATCAGGCAGGGGAAGGGTGAGATGATGATGATGATGATGATATTAAAGCTATAGCTATGCCATTTTGCACATGATTGGAGTACCTCATTCCCTACATTCTCATCAAAATTTACAGTTCTATGTTTTAAAATAGTTATTGCAAAATAGATATTGCAAAATTCTTTTTGCAATATCTCAATTTCCAATCAAGCTACAGCCATGCCGATTTGCACATGATTGGAGTATCTCATTGTTATATAGGAGAGAAAATAATAATCGCACAAAGTGTGTTTTCCCATTGATTTTAATGTAAAAACTATTTTTCTTTTTGCTATATCTCAATTTCTATTAAAGCTACAGCCATACTGAACAATAGACATGATTCTATAATGTGTAGGAAAGAAAATGTTGCACATTAGAGTACCACATTCCCAAAATTCTGGAAAAAAGTTTTGATTCTATTATCTATAGGAATAAAAATATTGCACAAAGTGTGTTTTCCCATTGATTTAAATTTAAAAACTACATTTTTTTGTTATATCCAATTTCTATCAAAGCTACAGTCATTCCGATTTGCAGATGATTAAGGTACCACATTCCCTACATACTGAACAAAAGATATGATTCTATAATGCGTAGGAAAGAAAATATTGCACAAAGTGTGTTTTCCCATTGATTTCAAAGTATATACCATTTTTCTTTTTGCTAAATGTCAATTTCTATTTAAGCTACAGCCATGTGGTTTTGCACATGATAGGAGAACCTCTTACTCTACATTCTTGATAAAGTTTACAGTTCTATGTTGTATAGGAGAGAAAAATATTACAGAAAGTGATTTTTTCCATTGATTTAAATGTAAAATCTCCATTATTCTTCTCTCAATATCTCAATTTCTCTTAAAGAGGCAGCAATGCTGTTTTGCACATTATTGGAGTATGACATTCCCTACATTCTGCCCAAAATTTGCAGTTCTATAATGTATAGGAGACAAAATGAACAAAGTGAGTTTTCTCATTGATTTCAATGAAGAAACTCCATTCTTATTTTTGCTATATCTCAATTTCTATTAAATCTGTATGAATGCCGTTTTGCAAATGTTTAGAGTGCATCATTCCCTATATTATTTCAAAAATTTACAGTTCGATGTTGTATAGGAGAGAAAATATTGCACTGAGTGTGTTTTTTCCATTGATGTTAACATAAAAATTCCATTTTTCCTTTTGCTATTTCAATATTTCTATTAAAGCTACAGCGTTGTCGATTTCCCATGATTGGAGTACATCATTCCCAATATTATTGCAAAAATATTACCGTTCTATGTTGTACAGGAGAGAAAATATCACACAAAGTGTTTTATCCCATTGATTTCCATGTAAAAACTCCATTTTTCTATTTGCTATATCTCAATTTCTATTAAAGCTAAAGCCATGCTGTTTTGCACATGATTGGAGTACCACATTCCCTACATTCTGGATAAGAGTTACAATTTTATTATTTATAGGAATGAAAATATTGCACTAAGTGTGTTTTTCCATTGATTTCAATGTAAAAACTACATTTTTCTTTTTAATTTATCTCAATTTCTATTAAGGCTACAGTCATGACATTTTATACATGATTGGATTGCCTCATTCCCTACATTCTTGCAAGAAATAATATCGCACAAAGTGGGCTTTCCCACTGATTTCAACATAAAAACTCCATTTTTCTCTTAGGCTGTCCCGAAATTTCTATTATAGCTACAGCAGTGCCGTTCTGCACATGATTGGAGTACCACATTCCTAACATTCTGGATAAAAGTTATACATTATCACAAAAATTTCCAGTTCTATGTTGTATAGTAGACAAAATATCACTAAAAGCATGTTTTCTCTTTGATTTTAATTTAAAAACTCCACTTTTCCTTTTGCTATACCTCAATTTCTAATAAAGTGACAGCCATGCCGTTTTGCACATTCTTGCCAAAATTTACAATTATATGTTTGTATACAAGTGAAAATAATGCACAAAGTCTTTTTCTATTGATTTGAATGTAAAATCTCTATTTTTCATTTCACTATTTCTCAATTTCTTTTAAAGCTACACCCATTCCGTTTAGCACATGATTACCACAATACTAACATTCTGTATAAAATTTATGATGCTATTACATATAGGAAAGAAAATATAACACAGAGTGTAATCGAATTCTATGTAAAATCTCAATTTTTCTTTTTGCTGTATCTCAATATCTATTAAAGCTGAAGCCATGCCGTTTTGCACATAATTGCAGTACCACATTTCCTACATTTTGACCAAAATTTGCAGTTCTATCATTTATAGGAGACAAAATGCACAAAGTGTGTTCTTCCATTGATTTCAATGGAAAAACTTCATTTTTCTTTTTTCTATATCTCAATTTCTATTAAAGCTACAGCCATTCCGTTTTGCTAAAGATTGGATTACCTCATTTCCTACATTCTCACAAAAATTTGCTGTTCTATGTTGTATTGGAGAGAAAATATCAAAAAAAGTGTGTTTTTCCATTGATTTCAATGCAAAATCTCCAATTTTCTTTTTGGTTTATTTCAATTTTTTCTAAAGCTACAGCCATGCCGTTTTTAACATGATTGGAGTACAAATTCCCAACATTCGTGATAAAAATTATCATTATATTATGTATAGGAAAGAAAATATCACACAAAACGTTTATTCCTTTTGATTTCAATGTAAAAACTCCATTTCTCTTTTTGCTATATGTCAATTTCTATTTAGGCTATATCCATGGTCTTTTGCATATGATTGGAGTATCTCATTACCTACATTCTTTGAAAAATTTACAAATCTATGTTGTAAAGAAAAGAAAATATCGCACAATGTGTGTTTTCCAAATGATTTCAATGTAAAAACTCCATTTTTCTTTTTGCTATATTTAAATTTCCATCAAAGCTACAGTCATGCCGTTTTGTACATCAGTGGAGTACCACATTACCAACATTCTGGATAAAAGTTATGATTTTATTATGAATAGGAAAGAAAATATCACACAAAGTGTGAGTTTATACATTGATTACAATTAAAAAACTCCATTTTTTTAGCTTTATCTTAATTTCTATTAAAGCTACAGCCACGCCATTTTTAACATGATTGGAGTACCTCATTTCCTACATTCTCTTAAAAAATTTACAATTCTATGTAGTATAGAGGAGAAAATATCACACAAAGCGTGTTTACCAAATGATTTCATTGTAAAAACTGCATTTTTCTTTTTGCTATATCTAAATTTCTTTTAAAGCTGAAGCCATGCCGTTTTGCACATTATTGGAGTACCACATTGCCTACATTATGTCCAAAACTTGTGGTTCTATTATGTATAGGGAAGGGAGAGACTGTTAGTTGGTGCATTGTACTATTACATGTGTCATCTACACTCCAGATATTTTTGCTGGTTTTTTGGAATCTGCTAATATTTTAAAGAAAAGGCAACCGATTTTGTGAAGGCTATCACCAGGTTACTGAAGGCAAAAGGTAGGGCTGCAGATTTTGGGGCTTAGACTGGTGTGGGAGTCTTGGCATGTGGTTGGCTGCTTAAGCCTAACCCAACGTCATTTTAGCATCTTCCATCATCCATCAGCATGGCATATGTGTTGTGCACTGTGGCATACACTGTGCAGGTGTGTGGCATACACTGTGCTGCACTGGATAACCAAATTCCTGCAGCCAAACAATTATTATTATTATTACTGTTTTTGTTTATTGTTTCCCCTTTTGTTGATGGTATCATTTGTTTGCACTAATTACCATTGACATTGTTATTCTTATTATATAAGACCCTTATTGCACTAATGTGCTAGTTGTTTTGTTTCCTGTTGTTGATTTTTTCTGTGTGGGATAATGCCAGGTGAGTGTGAGACCTCCTCACTTTGCAATGATAAAACCACTTATGAGTGTCTGCTGTGGGGTAGCCCAGCACCCCCCACAGGTAGCCCTGCCACATTTTCTGTGGAATTTAGGCATCTGACTGGGGTGCCCACAGTCAGAGTTTTCAAAAAGGGTAAAGAATTTAGGCTTAGATTAGGGACTTGGAATGTGGGGACCCTCACAGAGAAAACTGGGGAATTAGTGGACACCCTCAAGCACAGGCACATTAGCATTGCATTTTTCCAGGAGACTAAATGGAAGGGGAATAGATCACGGTTGCTAGGAGAAGGATATAAACTTATATACTCAAGTAGTGAAGAGGGACATAATGGTTTGGGCATAGTATTCAATAGAATTAGTAGTAGGATAATGTTAATCATAGTAGTCTGTCAGGGTATAGGGCTTCACCTCATAAGGGCCTATGCCCCCAAGCAGGCCTGGGTGACACAGCTAAATAAGATTTTTGGAGTTACTTTGATGAAGAAGTACAGTCAGTAAGCAGTACAATTAGACAGGGCAAGGGAAATGAGTGCTTAATTATTAAGGTGATTTAATGACGATGAGGGCATGGATGGTTCAGGATATGATTAGGTGCATGGAGAATGTTGGTATGGGACAATCATCTTTGAGGAGCAGAAGGTACTCAAGACAGCAAAAGCACATGGCCTCACATTGGCCAATACATGGTTCAAGAAGAGGGAGAAGCACCAAGTTACATTCCAGTCACCACAGGGGAGATCCCAAATAGACTCCTTTATTGTTTGGGACCAGCATAGAACAGAGAAACAAGATTGCTTGGTAATGCCAAGTGAGGATTTCCAGAAGGAGAGTGGCCATAAGCTTCTCATTGCAGAATTCCTAATGACAGGGGTAGTTAGGAAACATACCTGGAAAGGAGAATCCGTTATTAGGTGGTGGAAGCTGCCCACCAAGGCTGAGGAATTCCAGCAGGAGGCTCTGAGCAAGGTCAACTGGGACTGGGATGGGTCAGCCAACGCCATGTGCGACACGGTGACTAGGAAAATTAGGAGATGTAGGACGGCACTGTTTGGCATTGGTAGAGTAGGAGGCACCTCTCAGGGTAAGCAGACATGGTAGTGGAATGAGGAGGTGAAAGCTGCCATCAAACTAAAGAAGGCGGCCTTCCAGAGATGGAGGGAAATAGGAGATCAGGTTTCCAAGACAGACTACATTCAAGCAAGGAAACATGCCAGGAGGACCGTTGCCATAGCTAAGTACCAGAAGTATTAGGTTCTGTATGAAACGCTTGGGACAAGGGAGGGAGAGAAGGCTGTTTTTAGACTGGCCAAGAACAGGGATAGAACTAGTAAGGATGTTACCAGGGCCCTAATGGTAATGGATTCCAATGGTAGGGTCCTGTTTCAACCAGCAGAGTTAATCAAAAGGTGGGAGGATTACCACCACAGCCTCTTAAATGCAGCCACCTGTGCAGGAGTTGCAGACAGCAATCGATGCACTCCACAGGCAGTTGGCAGGGTGAATAATGATAAAATAATCAGAGCCCTTCAACAGATGAAAGGTGAAAAAGCTGTAGGCCCAGATATGATCCCATTGGATGTATGGCACACCTTGGGGACAACTGGTATTACATGACTAGACAAGCTTTTCTAAAAGTTAGCAAATGGTGATAGGATGCCAACTTCATGGCAATAAATTTGGATAGTTCCACTGTTCAAGGGTAATAGTAGTGCTCAGGACTGTGGAAACTATAGGGGCATAAAGCTGCTGAGCAATTCTATGAAGCTGTGAAAGCGTGTCATAGAATGTCGCCTCAGTTACCAAATTAGTGTCTGGGGAAATCAGTTTGGGGTTATGCCTGGTAGGTCTGCCATGGAACCTTCATGCAATATTCATTAGCCTGGAGAAGGCATATGATAGTGTCCATAGACAGGTAGTATGGAATGTCCTAAGAAAGAAAGGGGTTGATGAAGGCCGCATTAGGATAGTGCAGAATATGTATGATGGTTCCATCACTAGGATGAGGACAGCATGGGGCAACACAGTAAGCTTCAACGTGCAGGTTGATGTGCAAAAAGGCTCAGCCCTTAGGGTCAGCCATACCTATTCATGCTGGTAATGGATGAACTGCTGACTAGGGGAATGGGGGTAGCTGGAATAGGGGAATGGGCCCCCCATGCCTGGTATTCGCAGAGGATGTAGGAAGGCTTGAGGAGTCCAGTGAGGATGCACAAAAGAGCTTACAAGATATTAAAACAGCAATGGCAGGAGGGGGCTTTAAGGTTAACATGAGGAAGACTGAGTACCTAGCTTTCAATTTTAGTGGCCATGGGCAAGAGGAGGAGTTACGTTGATGTGGGAGAGGGGATCCCAGTGGTGCAAGTATTTTGCTATCTAGGATCAGTTTTCCAGAGTAATTGGGAGATTGATGCTTATTTGACCCATCAGGTTAATGCAGGATGGCTGAAGTGGAGACAGGCAAGTGGGGTCCTGTGTGACAGCAGGGTCCTAATAAAGTTGAAGGGCAAAGTTTACAGAACTGTCATTTGGCCCACTATGCTGAATGGCTCTGAGAGTTGGGTGGTTAGGAAGAACCATGAATGGCAAATGAAAGTGGCAGAGATGCGAATGCTGTGCTACATGAGTAGGGTGTCACATACTGACCAAATCCGAAACAATTACATTAGAGGTAATCTGGGGGTGGGAGACATTGCAGAAAAGATGAGAGAGAAGCGTTTAAAGTGGAATGGGCATGTGATGAGGATGGGAGAGGAGAAACCTATTAGGTCCGTTGTGGGACTGCAGGTGATCAGAAACCATAGTGGTAGAGGATGACTAAAACTGACATGGGAGCAGGTGGTGCAAAGGGACATGGAGGCGTGTGGGGTGGAGGGGGATATTGTTGGCCATAGGCAGGAGTGAAGGATTAGAACTTACAGACCCGACCCTGCCTCAGGTGGAGAGAAACATTGGTATAGGAAAGGAAACATCGCACAAAGTTTTTTTTTCCCATTGATTTAAAAGTAAAAACACATATTTTTTTGCTATATATCAATTTCTATTACTGCTATAGCCATGCTGTTTTGAAAATGATTGGAGTACCACATTCTACACATTCTGGATAAAAGTTATGATTCTATTATTTATAGGAATTCATCACCCAAAAGGCTTTTTCCTGTTGATTTCAATATAAAAACTCCATTTTTCTTTTTGTTATATCTCAATTTCTATTAAAGCTTAAGCCATACCGTTTTGCACATTATTAGAGTACCTAATTTCTTACATTCTTGCAAAAATTTTCAGTTATATGTTGCATATGAGAGAAAATATCGCACAAAGTGTGTTTACCATTGATTTCAATGTAAAAACACCATTATTCTTTCAGCTTTGTCTAAATTCCTATTAAAGCTACATCCATGCCGTTTTACACATGAATGGAGTACCTCATTCCCTACATTCTAACATAAAATTACAGTTCTATGTTGTGTAATAGAGAAAATATTGCACTAAGTATGTTTTCTTATGGATTTCATAGTGAAAACTCCATTTTTCATTTTGCAATATCTCAATATCTATTAACGCCACAGCTATGCCGATTCGCACATGATTGGAGTACCTTATTCCCTGCATTCTCCAAAAAATTTACAGTTTTAAGTTGTATAGGAGAGAAAATATCGCACAAAGTGTTTTCTTATTGATTTTAATGAGAAAACTATTTATCTTTTTGTAATATCTCAATTTGATTAAAGCTACAGCCATGCCTATTTGCAAATTATTAGGGTACCACATTCACAACATTATGAATAAAAGTGATGATGCTAACATTATAGAAAAGAAAATATTGGACCAAGTGAGTTTTCCCATTGATTTCAATTTAAAAACTCCAATTTTCGTTTTTGCGATATCTCTTTAAACGCTGCAGTACTGCCGTCTTGCAAATGATTGAAGAACCACATTCTCTCTATTCTGGCCAAAATTTGTGGTTCTATTATGTATAGGAAAGAAGATATTGCACAAGGTGTGTTTTCCCATTGATTTCAATGGAAAAACTTCATATTCCCGTCTGTCTCCCACTAGGTCCCCATCCACCCCACAAACTGCCATGTCTTTCCAGACAACCTGCTCCAACGTCTGCTTAGGTCTCCCCCACCCTGGATGCCTCTGACCACCCTCATTCCTGAGATGCATCTAATGAGTTCCTCCTCCCCTCTTCTCATAACATGTCCATACTACCTCAGCCTATTCTATCTCATTTTTTCAGCAATGTCCACTACCCCCAGGCTGCCTCTAATGTGCGTATTCCTAATTCTATCTGTTCTCGACATACCACATGTGTACCACAGCATTCGCATCTCAGCTACTTGCATTCTGCTTACATGCCTTTTTTTCACAGCCCAACACTCTGATCCATATAGCATAGCTGGCCTAACCACTGCCCTGTAGAACTTCCCTTTAAACTTGATTGGGACATTCCTATCGCACAGGACTCCACCTGCCTGTTTCCATTTCCACCACCCCCCATTGATTCTGTGGGTCACATCTGAGTCTATCTCACAATTGCTCTGGAACGATGATCCTAAGTACTTTACCTCCTGCACCTTTTTCACCAGTTCACCTCTTGAGCATATGTCCCCGTTTTTATCCTGACCATCCCAATTAAAAGCTAGATACTCTGTCTTCGTCATGTTGATCTTTAGCCCTCCCTTTTCCATTGCACCTCATATATCGTTTTGTCCCTTCACTATCTGCTCTCTGCAGTCACTAATCTTCCCTAAATCATCTGCAAATGCCAGGCACTGTGAGGCCCATTGTCCTACACCTGTCAGCAGTTCATCCATAACAAGGATGAAAAGATATGGACTGAGTGCTGAACGTTGGTGCACCCCAACTCTCACTGGAAAGCCCCCAGTGTTTCCCCAAGGTGTCCTTACCCTGGCTATGGAGCCATCATACATATCTTGGATTATTCTAATAATCCCTTTTTCCACCCCTCTTTTTCATAATACTTCCCAGACTACCTGTCATTGAACACTGTCAAAGGCCTTCTCTAGGTCAATAAAAATGGCATGGAGGTCCTTCTTAGCTGCCTTATACTTTTCTACCATCTGTCTCAGGATGAAGATTCTCTTGATTGTTGACCTAGCTGGCATAATCCCAAACTGATTTCTGCAGACACTAGCTCTATCTTGTAGGCGACGTTCCATTACTCTCTCTCAGAGCTTCATGGAGTGGCTCATTAGGATTATACCTCTATAGTTGCTGCAGTCTTGGACATCACCTTTACCCTTGTATAGTGGTATTATCAAACTTTCATGCAATGCAGATGGCATTCTGTCTCCACTAGCTATCTTATTGAAAAGTTTCCCTAGCCACTTGGTACCTGTCCTCCCTAGACTATGCCATAGTTGAATGGGTATTCCATCTGGGCCTACAGCTTTTCGATTTTTCATCTTCCTTAGTGCCCTGGCCAATTCCTCCTTAGTTACCAAGTCTACAGTCCCTGCTGGTGACAGGTTGGTGGCAATGTCCTCATCTCCCACCGCTTCATTCAATAGGTTTTGGAAGTACTCCACCCACCTCCTCTTTACCTTCATCGGAGAGAGTAGAACCCTAACTGCAGCATCCTTCACTGTTATGTCTTGGGGTACATCTTTTGCAGCCCTATCTCTAGCCTTGGCCAGTTTGAAAACTTCCCTCTCCCCTTCCTTTGTCCCTAACAGCTCATAGAGGGCCTCATATTTCTGATGGTTGGCTAGGGCAATCTTCCTCTTAGCAGTGGTCTTGGCCTGCCTGTACTCAGTCTTTGACTCCTGGTCTCCTATCTCCTGCCACCTGTGGATAGCAGCCTTCTTTTGTTTGATGGCTGCTTCTACCTCCTCATTCCACCACTATGTTTGCCTATTACCTTGGACTGTGCCTCCCACTCTACCCTGTCCCAGGAAGGCTTTCCCCCAGGCTCTGATTTTTTAGGCGACCCTGTCCCACATGGCGTCTGTTGTCCCATCCCAATCCCAGTCTACCTGCCTGTGCACTTCCTGAATAAATTCCTCTGCTTTGGTGTGTAGCCTTCACCACCTGATGACCTGCTCACCTTTCCAAGAGTGTGCCTTACCTGCTGCTTTCACAACCAGTTCTAACAATAATAACCTATTGCAAGATTGTTTTTGAAAGTTTTCACTGGGGAGTGCCCAGCAATTACGGACTTCTGGTCTATGCCACCCTCTAACCATAAAGAAATCTATTTGTGACATCCCTTGAGGTGACTGGTATGTGATAAGGTGCTTGTCCCTCTTTCTAAACCAAGTATATGTCAATGCAAGGCCAAGTGCATTAGCTGTGTTAAGGATTTGCTGCCCATCTACATTAGCTGTTCCATTCCCCCATCCCCCGTGAACTTCCCCATAACCCTGGCTATCCTTTCCTACATGACGATTAAAGTTTCCCCCAACAACTAAGTGCTTGTTCCCCTGACATACCCTGTCTGAGCCTCCAGGGAGTGCACCAAGTCGTCAAACTCTGTCCAGAAGCAATCCCTTGTGGGTTAATCTAGACCTGCCTGGGGGCATAGGCACTGATGAGAAGAAGCAATACTCCTCTCCAAACTAATGTAACTAACAGGAGCCTGCTATTTATTAATTTCACCTGGGTCACCCCTTGCTGCAGCTTGCTATCCAGGACTATGCCCACCCCATTCTGACCCCCTTCACTTGCAGTATATATAAGCTTATATCCCTCACCAAGGGCCCTTGACCTATTCCCCTTCCATCTGGTTTCTTGGAGGAATGCTACCTGGATCCTCCATTGCTTTAGGGTGTTAACTAGTTCCCCTGCTTTGCCTGTGAGGGTGCCCAAATTCCAAGCGTCACATCTGAGACTTGCCCCTATGCCTTCCAAACGTGCTCTGGCTGGGGTCACCCCAGCCAATCACCTGGAACCTGCAGGAACGTTGGCACTGCTTGCTGTGGAGGGATGCTGGCCTACCCCACAGAGGACGCTTGATGTGCTAAATGCCTCAGGGCCTAAGGTTCCAACACTGATAGCATCTTAATAATTAATATATAACAAGAGATATAGTAGGTATAGAATTAATTAGGGAGTCAAAGGTTATTACATATAATGTAGTAGTAAGAATAACAGGGTAACCAAAGGACACTAAAAACATTACTAATATGGTACAAAATTATCTACAACAATAACACAGCACAACTACACAGACAAAAACAACCTGTGACCAATTTAAAACCCATGAAGTGGTTAGCATCTGCAAGGATAAGTGCTTCGCCAAGGCAGATGACTCACTCCTCCTTCGCAAAGCCCAACAGGAGGTGCAGACTGCATCGGTAGGTCTTTAAAGCCCACCATGCACAAAACAACCCAACGTCATGCTGATGCAATCCCCACAATCACCACCCTACCTTAACTTGGTTTTTGGCTGAAGTGATGGTTTGCCTTGCAAAACGCGTTTAGAATACTTCTGAAGAAGTTGTTTTTATCCATGAAAAAGAAAAGAAAAATTTGCCAGGCAAGAAATAGCCAGCCACCATAACGTGACACCTAGCAGTCTCCAAGTTCTATTTTGTACAGCAGAGAAAATATCACACAAAGTGTGTTTTCCCATTCATTTCAATGTAAAAATTATTTTTCATTTTGCTATATCTAAATTTCTATTAAAGCTAGAGCCATGACGTCTTGCACAGTATTGAAGTACCTCATTCCCTACATTCTTGCAAAAAATTACATATAGGAGACTATTACATTTACTATTTCATATAGGAGAGAAAATATCGCACAAAGCGTGTTTTCTTATTGATTTCAATGTAAAAACTCCATTTTTCTTTATCTCAATTTCTATTACAGCTACAGCCATGCCGTTTTGCATATGATTGGAGTACCTCATTCCCTACATTCTTGCAAAAATTTACAGTTTCATGTTGTATGAGAGAGAAAATATTGCACAATGTTCATTTCAATGAAATATCTCCATTTTTAATTTTGCTATATCTCAATTTATTTTTAAGCTGCAGCCATGCCAATCTGCAAATGATTAAAGTGCTACATTCCCTATATTCTGGCCAAAATTTGAAATTCTATCATTTATAGGAGAAGAAATGCACAGAGTGCGTTTTCCCATAGATCTTTTTGCTATATCTTAAATTCTCTTAAACTTACAGCCATGCTGTTTTGTGCCTGATGGGAGTACCTCACTCCCTACGTTCTTGTAAAAATTTACAAATCTATGTTGTATAGAATAGAAAATATTGAACAAAGTACGTTTTCCCAATGAATTCAAGGTAAAAACACCACTTTTCTTTTTGTTTTATCTCAATTTCTATTAAAGCTACAGCCATACCGTTTTGCATATGATTGAGGAACCTCATTCCTTACATTCTTGAAAAAATAGACAGCTCTATGTTGTATAGGAGAGAAAATATCATTTAAAGTGTGTTTTTTTATTGATTTCAATGTCAAAACTCCATTGTTCCTTTCACTATATCTCAGTTTCTTTTAATGCTACAGCCATGCCGTTTTGCACATGGTAGGAGTTTCTCATTCCCTACATTCTTGCAAAAATTTAGAGTTCTATGTTGTATAGGAGAGAAAATATTGCACAAAGTGTGTTTTCCCATTCATTTCAATGTAAAAACCATTTTTCCTTTTGCTATATCTTAATTTCTATTAAAGATACAGTCATGACGTTTTACACCAGATAGGAGCACCACTAGGCCTATCTCTTTGCAAAAATTTACAGTTCTATGTTGTATAGGAGAGAAAATATAGCACAAAGTGTGTTTTCTCATATTCTATTAAAGCTACAGCCATGTCGTTTTCCACGTGATTGGAGTACCACATTTCCTATATTCTCACAAAAATCTACAGACCTATGTTGTATAGGAGAGAAAAGTATGATTTCCAATTGATTGGAATGTAAAAACTCCATTTTTCTTTTCTGTATATCACAATTTCTATTAATAGTTGCAGCCATGCCGTTTTCAACTTTATTGGAGTACTGCATTCCCTACATTCATTCCAAAATTTACTGGTCAATCATGTGTAAGTGAAAAAATGCACACATTACGTTTTCCCATTGGTTTCCACGGAAAAACTTCGTTTTCCTTTTTCCATTTTGCTATACCTGACTATGCTACAGCTACGCCGTTTTGCAGATGATTGCAGTATCACATTCCATACATTCTGTCTAAAATTTGTGCTTTTATTATATATAGCAAGAAAATATTGCACAAAGTGTGTTTTTCCATTGATTTCAAATGAAAACCTTCATATATCTTTTTGCTATATTTCAATTTCGATTATAGCTACAGCCTTGCCGTTTTGCTCAAGATTGGAGTACCACATTCCAAACATTCTGGAAAAAAAGTTATGATTCTATGACATAGCATGGTTATGGCCATGCCATTTTTCACATGATTCAAGTACCACATTCCCAACATTCTGGATAAAAGATATTATGCTTATATGTATTGGAAAGAAAGTAACGCACAAAGCGTTTTTCCCATTGATTTTAATGTAAAAACTCCATTTTTCTTTTTGCTATATCTCAATTTCTATTTAAGATATGGCCATGGAGTTTTGCACATGATTGGAATACCAAACTCCTAACATTCTGGATAAAACTTATGGTTTCATAATGTATAGGATAGTAAATATTGCACCAAGTGTGTTTTCCCAGTGACTGCAATGTAAAAACTCCATTTTTCTTTTTCTATATATCAATTTCTATTAAAGCAACAGCCATGCCATTTTGCATATAATTTACATACCTCATTTCCCACATTCTCATAAAAATTTACAGTTCCATGTTGTGCAGGAGAGAAACTATTGCACAAATTGTGTTATCCCATTGATTTCAATGTAAAAACTCGATTTTTCTTATTGCTATTTCTCAATTTCTATTAAAGCTAGTGCAATGCCGTTTAGCACATAAATTGAGTACCTCATTTCCTACATTCTTTGAAAATTTACAACTATTTGATGTATAGGAGAGAAAATGTTGCACAAAGTGTGTTTTCCTATTGATTTTATTGTAAAAGCTCAATTTTTCTTTTCTTTTTTTTTGCTATATCTCAATTTCTATTAAAGCTACAGCCATGCAGTTTTGCAAATTATTGGAGTTCCACATTCTCAACATTTTGGACAAAAGTTATGATTTTATTGTGGATAGGAAAGAAAATATTGCACAAAGTGTGTTTTCTTATTGCTTTCAATGTGAAACCTCTACTGTTTTTATTTATCTCTATTTCTATTAAAGCTACATCCTTGCCGTTTTGTAAATGATAGGTGTTCTTCATTCCCTACATCGTCTATAAAATTTACAGTTCTATGTTTTATAGGAGAGAAAATATCATAAAAAGTCTGTTTTTCAATGATTTTAAAGTAAAAACTCCATTTTTCGTTTTGCTATATCTCAATTTCTATTAAAGCTACACACAAGCCGTTTTCAAAATGATTGGAGTAACTCATTCCCTACATTCTCACAAAAATTTACAGTTCTGTTTTATAGGAGAGAAAATATCGCACAAAGTGTGTTTTCCCATTGATTAAAGCTATAGGCACTCTGCTTTGCACATGATTGTTGTACTACATTTCCAACAGTGTGGGTAAAAGTTATGGTTTTACTATGTATAGGAGAGAAAATATTGTGCAAAGTTTTTTCCCTTTGATTTCAATGTAACAACTCCATTTTTCATTTTGCAATATCTCAAATTCTATTAAAGCTGCAGCTATACCGATTTGCACTTGATTGGAGTACCACATTCTTTACATACTGTCCAAAATGTGGGGTTTTATTACGTATAGGAAACAAAGTATCACTCACAGTTTGTTTTTCTATTGAAATCAATGGGTATCTCAAGTTTTTATTATCTCAAGTTCCATTTAACCTACAGCCATGCCGTTTTGCACATGATTGGAGTACCTTATTCCCTACATTTTCACAAAAATTTACAGTTCTTTGTTTTATAGGAGAGATAATATCGCTCAAAGTGTGTTTTCCCATTAATTTCAATATAAAAACTCCATTTTTCTTTTTGCTATATCTCAATTTCTATTATAGCTGCAGCCATGCTGATTTGCACATGATTAGAGCACAACATTCCCAACATTCTTGTTAAATGTTATGATTCTATTATGTATAGGTATGAAAATATCACACACAGTTAATTTTCCTTTTGATTTCAATGTAAAAACTTCAGTTTTCATTTTTTTATGTCTTAATTTGTATTAAAGCTACAGCCATGCCATATTGCACCAGATTTAAGTACCACAAAAACATCTTTTTTTAATGTTACAGCCATGCCTTTTTGCACATGATTGGAGTACCTCATTCTTTCTATTTTTTAAAAAATTACAGTTTAATGTTGTATAGGTGAGAAGATATCGCTCAAAGTGTTTTTCCCATTGATTTTAATGTAAAAACTTGGCTATATCTCATTTTTTATTAAAGCTACAGCCATGCGGTTTTTAACATGACTGGAGTACAACATTCCAAAAATTCTGAATAAGAGATATGATTTTATTATGTATAGTTAAGACTATATAGAACAAAGTGTGTTTTGAAATTGATTTTAATAGAGAAATATTATTTTTCTTTTTCCTTTATTTAATATTCTATTAAAGCTACAGACATGCCGATTTGCACATGATTGGAGTACCTCAATCCCTACATTGTTTCAAAAATTTACAGTTCAATGATGTATAGGAGAGTAAATATCGCACAAAGTGTTCTCTCTCTAATGATTTTAAAGTAAAAACTTCATTATTCTTTTGCTACATCTCAATTTCTATTAAAGCTACAGTGGTGCCGTTTTGCACACGATTGGAGTACCTCATTCTCTAAATTGATGCAAAAATTTACAGTTCTATATTGTATAAGAGAGAAAATATTGCACAAAGTGCTTTTCCATTCATTTGAATGTAAAAACTCAATTTTTCTTTTTGCTATATCTCAATTTTATTCAAGCTGCCGCCATGCCGTTTTGCCCATGATTGGAGTACCACATTTAATACATTCTGGCCAAATTTGCAGGTCTCTCATGTATAGGAGACGAAAAGCACAAAGTGCATTTTCCCATTGATTTCAGTGGAAAAATTTCAATTTTCTTATTGCTATATCTCAATTTCTATTAAAGCTACAGCCATACCTTTGGCACATGATTGGAGTACTTCATTCCCTAAATTTTCATCATAATTTACAGTTCAATGTTGTATAGGAATAAAAATATCGCCCAAAGTTTATATTCCCGTTTATTACAGTGTAAAAACTCCACTCTTCTTTTGGCTGTATCTCAATTATTATTAGAGCTACAGCTATGGCATTTTGCACATGATTGGAATACTACATCCCCTACATTCTTTACAGAAGTTAAGAATCTATTATGCATAGGAAAGTAAATATCACACAAAGTGTGTTTTTACATTTATTTCAATGGAAAAACTCCATTTCTCTCTTTCTATATCTCAATTTTTATTAAAGCTACAGCTATGCCCATTTGCACATGAGTGATACATTCCCAACGTTCTGGATAAAAGTTATGTTTCTACAATGTATAGGAAAGAAAATATCACACAACATGGGTTTTATAATTGATTATAATGTTAAAACTCCATTATCCTTTTGCTACGTCTAAATTTCCATTAAAGCCTCAGCCATGCCGTTTTGCACCTGAATGGAGTACCTCATTCCCTGCATTGTCACAAAAATTTACAGTACTACGTTGTATTGAAGACAAAATATTGCACAAAGTGTGATTTCTTATTGATTTCAATGTAAAAACTCTATTTTTCTTTCTGCTTTATCTCAATTTCTAATAAAGCTGCAGCCATTTCATTAAGCAAATGATTGGAGTATCTCATTCCCTACATTCTCACAACAATTTACAGCTTTATTTTGTATAGGGGAGAAAATATCGCTTAAAGTGTGTTTTTTCCAAATGATTTCAATGTAAAAGCTCTATTTTTCTTTTTGCTATATCTCAATTTTTATTAAAGCCACAGCCATCCTTTTTTGCACATGAGATGAGTACCTCATTCCCTACATTCTCATAAAAATTTATATTTCTATGTTGTATTGGAGAGAAAATATCGCTGAAAGTGTGTTTTGTTATTTATCTCAATGTAAAATTTCAATTTTCTTTTTGCTTTATCTCAAATTCTATTAAAGCCACAGTCATGCCGTTTTTCACATGATTGGAATACCTGATTTCCCTTTACTCTCACAAGAATTTAGAGTTCTATGTTTTTTGGGAGAGAAAATATCCCACAAAGCGTTTTTTCATTGATTTCAATATAAAAACTCCATTTTTCCTGCTTTTTATATCTCAATTTCTATTAAAGCAACAGTTATGCCGTTTCAAACATGATAGCAGTACCACATTCCCAACATTCTGGAAAAAAGTTATGATTCTATTATGTATAGGAGTGAAAATATCGCCAGAAGTGTGTTTTCTTTTTGCTATATTTCACTTTTTAAAAAAGCTACAGCTATGCCGCTTTCCACATGATCCGAGTACCTCATTCCCTACATTCCCACAAACATTTACAGTTCTATGTTGTATAGGAGAGAAAATATCGCACAAAGTTTTTTTCCCATTGATTTCAATGTAAAAACTCCATTTTTCTTTTTTTCTATATCTCAATTGCAATTACAGCTGCAGCCATACCGTTTTGCCCATGATTGGCATGCAACATTTACAACATTTCGTATAAAAGTTACGATTCTATTATGTATAGGAATAAAAATATCACAAAAAGTGTGGTTTTCCATTGATTTCATTGTAAAAACTCCATTTTTCTTTTTGCTATATCTGAATGTTTATTAAAGCATAAGCCATGACGTTTTGCACCAGATTGGAGAACCATATTTCCTACATTCCTGTAAAATAATACAGTTCCATTTTATATAGGAGATAAAATATCATGCAATGTGTGTTTACCCAATCAATAACATGTAAAAACCATTTTTCTTTTTGCTATATCTCAATTTCAATTAAAGCCACAGCAACACCGTTTTGCACATAATTCGAGTACCTCATTCACCATATTCAAGGTTATATTTACAGTTCTATGTTTTATAGAAGAGAAAATATCACTCAAAGTGGGTTTTCCCTTTGATTTAATGTAAAAACGCCATTTTTTCTTTTTAAAATATCTCAATTTCTTTTAAAGCTGCAGCCATGCCATTTTGGACATTATAGGAATACCTCATTCTCTACTTTTTCGCAATAATTTACAGTTCTATGTTGTATAGGAGAGAAAATATCGCACAAAGTGTGTATTTTTTTAATTCAATTTAAAAACCATGTTTCATTTTGCTATATCTCATTTTATATTAAAGACGTTTTACACAGGATTGGAGTACCTCGTTTGATTTAATTTGATTTAACATTTGTTTACATCCTATTAACAGGCAAAGCCGTTATGAAGGGGATGGCTTGAATACTAAGAAAAGGAGGTTATGGATAAAGGGGATAAATAATGAGTACTCAGTAGGGGTAATAAAAAGTGGGAATTGGTTGGGATAAGGAGAATGTACTGCTTGGTAAGGTTGGTAATGTTGAGGGGTAGTATAGAAAATATTCAATGGCCAGTGCATTGTTACCAACAATGAGACTGAGAAATTATTAAATATTGGGAATAAGTAAAAGGCATAAGGATGACTATCTTCTACATAATGGATAGTAGTTGAAGACATTCCAGGCAGTTTCCTGCATGTGACTACTGGTTTGCATTCAAGTCTCATTCTGCCAAAGTTATGCCCATTTTGTTTTACTTGCAAACACAGTCTTTAATAGTAATAAGTCATCAATTGACAACCTCAAGTCATTGAAATCTCTTTGCCCTTTCTGTAACACCAACCGACTATTGGAATAAGGAACAAAAAGGTCTGCTGAGCGCCTTTGCCCCTCAGGGACCCAAAAATTTAACTCTTTCAATAAGCTCATGCATTCAACTTTGTTATTAAATATCCGATATACCAGCTGGATGCATTGCTTTGTACTGCAGTGCTCAAATGGTAAAATTCCTCTGACATAAATATTATTGATTGGAAGATCATAGAGAGGTGGTAAGTTTTCACATGCTTTATTAAAATCTTTACACAATTTGAGGATTGCTCCAACCACAGCATATCTGAAAAGTTGTTAGACGATTGTGGAGTTTCTTAATCTTATTTAGCGAAGAGTGGCTACAGGCACCCAATATGTTTAAACAGTACATGAGTTTTGGTCGAATTGCCACTCTAAACAAGTAATTTTCTATTTCTGAATACTTGTAGATGTCACCGAATTCCTGAATAGCCATAAGGGCTTTTTTCAGGGCTGGATAGTACTGTGCTGTGTGCACTTGGAGAGTTAACTTGCAATCTAGGTATACACCAAGATCCTGCAACAAGCGAGACTGAGTAATTTGGGTTTCATTAGCAAACCTATATTGGTTACTTATCTGATTCTTTTTCCATGAAAAGGAAATCTGGTAAGTTTTTGCTTGGTTTATAGTAAGGCCATAAGCCCCCATCCATCTCTCAATAAAATTATAACCATCCTGCAATACAGCTATACCTACAGAGTCAGAGACCTCATCAACGAAAGCAAGTAGATCCACATTTGCAGGAGCTGAGTGAAAAAGATCATTAAAAAATAAAGCAAATAGCAGGGGGCTCAAAGCACTACCCTAAGGGACACTTATATTTTGTCGGTATATGCTTTGGCTTACAAAATTCGACATCTTAATCACATTATGTCTATCAGTCAAGTAGTTTTCCAGAAATTCAACTGATAAAGGTGATAGTCCATATGATGAAATCTTAAATAACAACAACGGTATAGACAGGCTGTTAAACGCCTTAGACAGGTTCAGATAGATTGAGTCATATTGATGACACCAGTTAAAAGCTTGGTAAATTGAGGAAGTATGCAACAGCAGATTTGTCTCCATCGACCATCCCTGTACAAATTTATGCTGCTTAGAGGACAAAAACGGCCTACACCAATCTAGCATCCTTAAATGTATTATTCTCTCCAGGATTTTTTCTGTTGGGGCAATGAAAGATATAGCATGATAGTTTGCAGGATCTGTACGTGCCCCAGGTTTATAAATGGCCCACACTACTTGAGATGTTGTGAGCTCAGCTAGAGGGAGTCTATCCTTTCTTGTGGTAGTAGATAAGGGTAAGGGGTAAAAATAACCCCTGTGGTATATTGGTTCCCCATTGGCTTGAACGTTTTGGTGAAACACTCACATAAATCCCACATTTCCACTACAGAAACTCCAATTTGCCTCAATGTAATATCCGGCGACTTCTCAGTCCTATATCATTTATACTGCATCCAGAATGTTGCAGGTGAATGAATTCTACTGGCCAATGTCATTATATAGTTTCTCCGGTCTCTTTTTAAAAGGGTCTTCACTTTAATATGAGAGTAGGCAAAACTTTTATAGAAGTCCAGAGAGGGGTTCTTTTTATTTAAAGTTAATGCCTTCCTTTTCTTTTTAAAGTCTGGCGTAGCTCCCAACTAAACCAAAAACGTAGCTATCCTTTTAAGTAGGGATTCCATACATTTTTGCAAAAAGTAACAGTTCTATGTTGCATAGGAGAGAAAATATCGCACAAAGTTTGTTTTTCAATTTATTTTAAATCCAAATATCCATATATCCACTTGGTTTTATCCATATATCAATTTCTATTAAAGCTAAAGCCATGCCGTTTTGTGCATGAAGGGAGTACCACATTCCCAACACTCTGCATAAAAGTTATCATTCTATTATGAAAAAATATCGTCGAAAGAAAATATCGCAACAAGTGAGTTTTTTCATTGATATCAATGTAAAAACTCCATATTTCGTTTGGCTGTATCTCAAATTCTATTAAAGCTACAGCAATGACGTTTGGCAGATGATTGGAGTACCTCATTCCCTACATTCTCACAAAAATCTACAGTTCCATGTTGTATAGGAGAGAAAATATTGCACATAGTTCGTTTTCCTATTGATTTCAATGTTAAAGCTCCGTTTTTCTTTTTGCTATACCTCAATTTCTATTAAAGCTACAGCCATGCCGTTTTGCATATGATTGGAATACCACATTCCAAACTTTCTCAATAAAACTTATAATTCTATTATCTATAGAAAACAAAATATCACACAAAGTGTGTTTTTTATTGATTTCAAAGTGAAAAGTCCATTTCTCTTTTTTGTATCCTAATTTCTATTAAAGCTACAGCCATGCCGTTTTCCACATGATTGCAGTACCACATTCCCTACAGTGTCACAAAAATTTACAGTTCTATGCTATATAGGAGAGAAAATATCTCACATTGTGTTTTCCCATTGATTTCAATGTAAAAACTCCATTTTTCTTTTTGTTATATCTTAATTTCAATTAAAGCTATAGCCATGTCGTTTTGAAAATAGTTGGAGTACCTCATTCCCCACATTGTCATAAAAATATACAGTTCTACGTTCTATAGGAGGGAAAGTATCACATAAAGCGATTTTCCCATTAATTACAATGTAAAAACTCCATTTATCTTTTTGCTATAGCTCAATTTCTATTAAAGCTTCAGCCATAGCCGTTTGCACATGAGTGGAGTGCCTCATTCCCTACATTCTTGCAAAGAATTACAGTTGTATGTAGTAAAGGATAGAAAATATTGCACAAAGTTTGATTTCCCATTGATTTAAATGCAAAATGCATTGATTTGCTATGCCTCAATTTCTAATAAAGCTACAGCCATTACGTTTTGCACATGATTAGAGTACCTCATTCTCTACATTCTCGCAAAAATTTCACATCGATTTCAATGTAAACACCATTGTTATTTCTGCTCTATCGGAATTTTTATTAAAGCTACAGCTATGACGTTTTGCACCAGATGTGAGTCCCACATTCCCTACATTTTTGATAAAATTTACAGTTCTATGTTGTATAAGAGAAATAATATCGCACAAAGTGTGTTTTCCAATTGATTTAAATGTAAAAACCATTTTTCTTTTTGCGATATCTCCATTTCTGTTAAAAACTACAGACATCGAATTTGGCAAATAACTGGAGCACCTCATGCCCTACATTCTTGAAAAAATTTACAGTTCTATGCTGTATAAGAGAGAAAATATCACATAAAGTATGTTTTCCTATTGATTTTAATGTAAAAACTCCATTTTTTTTTTTTTTTGCTATATCTCAATTTCTATTACAGCTACAGCCATGCCGTTTTGCAACTGATTGGAGTACCTCATTCCTAATATTCTCACAAAAATTTATAGTTCTAGGCTGTATAGGAAAGCAAATATCACACAAAGTGTGTTTTCCTATTTATTTAAATGAAGAAACTCTATTTTTCTTTTCTCTATATCTGAATTTCTTTTAAAGCTCCAGCCATGAGGTTTTTCACATGATTGGAGTACAACTTTCCCTACATTCTGGATAAAAGTTATAATTCTATTATCAAGAGGAAAGAATATATCACTTAAAGTATGTTTTTTGATTGATATCAATGTAAAAACTTAAAGCTACAGCTATGCGGTTTTGCAGATGATTGGAGTACATCATTCCCTACATTCTCACAAAAATATACAGTTCCATGTTGTATAGGAGAGAAAATGTTGCACATAGTACGATTTCCTATTGATTTCGATGTTAAAACTCAATTTTTCTTTTTGCTATATCTCAATTTCTATTAAAGCTGCAGTCATGCCGTTTTTCACATGATTGGAGCACCACATTCCCTATATTCTGAAAAAATTTTCATGATTTCCTACATTCTCAAAAAAATTTAAAGCTCTGTGTTAATTAGGAGAGAAAATATCGTGGAAATTTTTTTTCCAGGTGACTTCAACGTTAAAATTCCATTTTCTTTTTGCTATATCTGATTTTCTTTTGAAGCTACTGCAATTTTCTTTTTTCAATATCTCAATTTAAAATAAAGCTAAAGCCATGTCTGTTTGCACATGATTGGAGCACCTCATCCTCTACATTCTTGAAAAAATTTACAGTTCATCGTTGTATAGGGAAGAAAATATCGTGCAAACTGTGTTTTTCGTTTGATTTCAATGTTAAAATTCCGTTCTCTTTCCTTTCCTTATTCCTCATTCTCCTCACTCCTCATTCCGTTTTAGTTTTCTTTCCTTTCATAATTCCGTTTTTCTCTCATTTCCTTTTAAAGCTACAGTCATGCCGTTTTGCACATGATTGGAGTATCTTATTCCCTACATTCTCACGATAATTTACATTTCTATGTTGTATAAGAGAGAAAATATTGCACAAAGTATGTTTTCCGATTTATTTCAATGTAAAAACTCCATTTTTCCTTTTGCTATATCTCAATTTTGTTTAAAGCTGCATTCATGATTAGAGATCATGATTAGAGTTCTGTATTCCCTACATTCTGGCTAAAATCTGCAGTTTGATCATGTGTAGGAGACAAAATGCACAAAGTACGTTTGGCAATTAATTTCAATGCAAAAACTTCATTTTTTTTCTGAAATCTCAAATTCTATTAAAGGTATAGCCATGCCGTTTTGAAAATCATTAAAGTACCACATTCCCAACATTCTCAATAAAAGTTGATTCTATTATTTATCGCAGAGAAAACATCACACAAAGGGTGATTTTCCATTGATTTCAATGTAAAAACTCCATTTTTCTTTTTTATTTATATCTTTATTTTTTTAAAGCTACAGCCATGTCGCTTTGCACATGATTGGAGTTCCTCATTCCCAACCTTATTGCAACAATTTACAGTTCTATGTTTTATAGGAGAAAAAATATCACACAAAGTGTGTTTTCCTATTTTTTTCAATGTAAAAACTGCATTTTTCGTTTTGCAATATCTCAAGTTCTAATAATGCTACAGCCATGCTGTTTTACACATGATAGGAGTACCTCATTCCCTGCATTCTCACAAAAATTTACAGCTCAATGGTTTATAGGAGAGAAAATATCGCACAAAGTGTTTTCCTATTGATTTCATTGTTAAATCTCCATTTTTCTTTTTGCTATATCTCGATTTTATTAAAGCTACAGCCATGCCGTTTTGCACATGATTGGAGTACTTCATTTCCTGCATTCTCACGAAATTTAACAGTTCAATGTTATATATGAGAGAAAATATCGCAAAAATTCTGTTTTCTCATTGATTTCCATGGAAAACTCCATTTTTCTTTTTGCTATATCTCAATTCTATTAAAGCTACAGCGACGCCGTTTTTTACATGATTGGAGTACCTCATTCCGTACATTCTCTCAAAAATTAAAAGTTCTATGTTGCAAAATGTGTTTTCCTATTTGATTTCATAGTAAAATCTCCATTTTTCTTTTCGCTTTATCTGAATTTCTATTAAGGCTACACCCATGCCGTTTAGCACATGATTACAGCACCTCATTAACTACATTTTTACAAAAATTTACAGTTCTATCTGATATAGGAGAGAAAATATTGCACAAAGTGTGTTTTCTCATTGATTTCTATTTGAAAACTCCATTTTTCTATTTGCAATAACTCAATTCTATGAAAGCTACAGCAACGCCGTTTTGCACATGATAAAGGTACCTCATTCCTTACATTCTTGCAAAAATTGATAGTTCCATATTAGAGAATATATCCCACAAAGTGTGTTCTTCCATTGATTTTAATAGAAAATCTTCATATTTCTTTTTGCTATATCTCAATTTCTGTTAAACCTACAGCCAAGCCATTTTTCACCTGATCAGTGGACCTCATTCTCCACATTCACTACAAAATTTACAGTTCTATGTTGTATAGGCAACCAAATATTGCAGAAAGTGTGTTTTCTTGTTGATTTAGTTTTAAAAACTCTATTTTTCTTTTTGCTATATCTCAATTTCTATTCTACCTACAGTCATGCCATTTTTCACATGACTGGAGTGCATCATTTTCTACATTTTTGGAAAAATCTACTGTTCTATGTTGTATAGGAGAGAAAATTTCACACATTGTGTGTTTTCCCATTAATTTCAAAGTTTTTTAACTATATTTCAATTTCTTGCACCTTATTCCAGTACCTCATTCACTACATTCTCTCAAAAATATACAGTTCTATGTTGTATTGGGAGGGAATATCCCACAGCGTGTTTTCCCATTGATTTCAATGTAAAAACTCCATTTTTCTTTTTAACATATCTCAATTTCCATTATAGCTACAGCCATGCCGTGTTGCAACTGATTGGGGTACCTCAATCAATACATTCTCGCAAAAAATTACATTTCGATGTTGTATAGGAGAGCAAATATCATGCAACGTGTTTTTTTATTAATTTCAATGTAAAAACTCCATTTTTTTGCTATATGTCAATTTCTATTAATGCTACAGCTATGCCGTTTTGATATGATTAGAGTACTTTATTCCCTACATTCTTGCAAAAATTTTCAGTTCTATGTTGTATAGGAGAGAAAATATTGCACAATGAGTGTTTTGCAATAAAATTTAATGTAAAAAGTCTATTTTTTCTTTTCCTATATGTCAATTTCAATTAAATCTACAGCCATTCTATTTTGCACATGATTAGAGTACTATATTCCCTAAATTCTGTCCAAAACGTGTTGTTCTATTATGTATAGCAAAGAAAATAATACAGAAAGTGTGTTTCCTATTATTTAATGGAAAAACTTTCTTTTCGCTATATCTCAATTTGTATTAAAGCTACAGCCATGTCAGTTTGCAAATGATTGGAGCACATTCTGTCCATTATTTGTTGTTCTAATAGGTACAGGAAAGAAAATATTGTGCAAAGTGTGTTTTCCCATTAATTGAAATAGAAATGCTTTATATTTCTTTTAGCAATGTCTCAATTTCTTTTAAAGCTACAGCCATGCCGTTTTGCACATGATTGGAGTACCTCATTCCCTACATTTTTGTTAAAATTCACGGTTCTATGTTGTTTAGGAGAGAAAATATCTCACAAGGTGTGATTTTCCATTTATTGCAATGTAAAAACTTCATTTTTCTTTTTCCTATATCTCCATTTCTATTGAAGCTACAGCCGTGCCATTTTGCACATGATTGAAGTACCTCATTCCCTACATTCCCACAAAAGTTTACAGTTCTTTGTTGTATAGTTGAGAAAATATTCACAAAGTGTGTTTTTCCATTAATTTCAATGGAAAAATTCCATTTTTCTTTTCACTATATCTAAATTTCATTTAAAGCTACAGCCATGACCTCTTGCACCAGATTGAGAACCTCATTCCCTACATTCTCACAAAAATTTAGTTCTATATGGTGTAGGAAAGAAAGTATCGCACAAAGTGCGTTTTACCATCGATTTCTTTGTAAAAACCATTTCTCTTTATGATATATCTCAAATTCTATTAGAGCTACAGCCATGACGTTGTGCAACAGATCGGAGTACCTATTTCCCTACACCATCATCATCATCATCTCACCCTTCTCCCAACTGAAACAGTGTCGGGTCTGTGGTTTCTAATCCTCCATTCCCACCTATTTCCAACCAAGTCACACTCCACCCCGCAAACCTTCATGTCCCTAAGCACCACCTGCTTTTACGTCCACTTCGGCCTCCCTCTACCTCTGATGCCCCCAACCACCTGCATTCTTATAATGGACATATTAAGCTCCTCCTCTCCCCTTTGCATCACATGCCTATACCACCTCAACTGGTTTCCTTCCATATTCTCCGCAATGTCTACCACCCCAGGCTACCGCTAATGTAATCATTTCTAATTCTGTCTGCTCACGTCACCCCACACATTCAGTGCAGCATTCGCATCTCAAGCCACTTGCATTTGCCTTTCCTGGTTTTTCCTAACTGCCCAACACTCTGACCAATACAGCATAGCTGCCCTAACGATGGTTCTATAGACCTTACCCTTTAACTTCATTGGGACCTGGCAGTCACACAGGACCCCACTTGCCTGCCTCCATTTCAGCCACCCTGCATTAATTCTATGGGTCACATCAGAATCCATTTCCCCATTGCTCTGGAAAACTGATCCTAAATACCTAAACATTTGTACCACTGGAATCCTGTCTCCCCCACAGTGATGCTCACCCCCTTGCCCCTGGTCCCTAAAATTGAAAGCTAGGTACTCTGTCTTCTTCATGTTCTCCTTGAGTTCCCCACTTTCCACTGCTGTCTTAATGTCATGTAAGCCCTTTTGTGCATCCTCTTTGGACTCCTCTAGCCATCCTACATCATCAGCAAATACCAGGCACTGAGAAGCCCATTCCCCTACTCCCATTAGCAGCTCATCCATTACTAGAGTAAATAAATATGGGCTAAGTGCTGACCCTTGATGCTCCCCAACCAGCACGTTGAAACCTGCAGTGTTTTCTCATGCTGTCCTCACCCAAGTGATGCAACCTTCATACACATCCATGGTTCTCATCAACCCCTTCTCATAAGCCTTCTCCAAGTCACCAAATATTGCATGGATGTCGTTTTGTTCTACTTTAATCTTCTCTATCATCTGTCTTAGAATAAAGATTGGTTTCATGGTGGACCTACCAGGCATAACCCCAAAATGGTTTCCCTGGACCCTAGTTTGGACTGTGAGGTGACACTTTATGACTTGCTCCCACCGCTTGATAGAGTGGCTCATTAGCTTGATGCCTCTTGAGTTTTCACAGTCCTTGGCGTCCTCCTTGCCCTTGAACAATGGAATTATCCAACTCTCTCACCATGCAGATGGCATCCTATCACCTTTTGCTAACTTATTAAAATGCTTCCCAAGCCATGCAATTCCTGTGCTCCCCAAGGTGTGCCACACATCGATGGGAAGCTTACCTGAGCTTACTGCTTTGTGACCTTTCATTTTGCGAAGGGCTCTGATGATTTCAGCCTCACTCACCCTGTCTACTGCCTGAGGAATTTTGCTTAGATTGCTTGCTGTGGCTGTTACACTGGTGAAAGTATTTATGAGGCTGTGGAAGTATTCCTCCCACCTTTTGATCACCTCTGTTGGATGGAGCAGAACCCTCCTAATTGTATCCTTGACTGTAATAGCCCTGGTAACGCCCTGACTCATTTTATCCCTGGATTTAGCCCATGTAAAAACTGCTTTCTCTCCTTTCCTTGCCCTCAACTTTTCATATAGTGCCTCATACTTCTGATACTTGGCCAGGGCAATGGTCCTTCTTACATTTTTCTTTGCCTGAACATAGTCTATCTATGAAACCTGGTCCCCTACTTCTCTCCACCTATGAAAGGCCACCTTCTTAAGTTTTATGGCAGCTTCCAACTCCTCATTCCACCATCATGACTGCCTATTCTGATAGGTTCCTCCCACTCTACCCCTGCCTAAGAGAGCCTCACCACACCTCCTAATCTTCCTAGCAACCGTGTCCCACATGGCATTGGCAGACCCATCCCATTCCCAGTCAACCTGCTGGCATTCATCTGCTTTGGTGGTCAACTTCCACCACATAATAACTGATTCTCTCTTCCAGGTATGTTGTCTAACTGTCCCCTTCATTGGTAATTCTATCATGAGCAGCTTACGGCCACTCTCTTTCTGGAAATTATCACTAGGTTATGCCCAGCAGTCCCAGATCTCTGGCCTGTGCTGCTCCCTAACCATGAAAAAGTCTATCTGGGACCTCCCCTGTGGTGACAGAAAAGAAATTAGGTGCTTTTCTCTCTTTTTGAACCATGTATTGGTCAATGCAAGGCCATGGGCTCTTTCTGTCTCAAGGACCTTCTGCCGCTCCAGGTCAGTCATCCCATACCCGCATCCCCCATGTACCTACTCATATCCCATACCATCATTACCAACATGCTCATCAAAGTCACCTCAAATATTTAGTCCCTCATTCCCCTTGCCCTGCCTAATTGTGCTTTCTACTGAGTGTACCAACTCATCAAAATCATTCCAAAAAGCTGGTTTAATGGTGTCACTCAGGCCTGTTTTGGAAGCATATGCACTTATGAGGTGAAGCCCAATACCCTGCAAGACTACAGAAACTACAGATCGTGTGAAAACATCATGACTGTAACTTTTATAGAAATTGAGATATAGAAAAAGGAAAAATGGAGTTTTTGCATTGAAATCAATTAGAAAACAGACTTTGGTTGATATTTTTTTTCCTATACATAATAAAGTAATAACTTTTTTTACAGAATTTTGAGAATGTTTTACCCCAAATTATGTGCAAAACGGCATGGCTGTAGCTTTAATAAAAATTGAGATATTGAAAAAAGGAAATTTTACGTTGAAATCAATGGGAAAGCACACTTTGTGGAATACTTTCTCTCCTACTAAACATAAAACTAAATTTTGTAAAAGTTTAGGTATTTTGTGAGGTAGTGTGTTTTGTGAGGTACCCCTATCATGTGCAAAACGGAATGGCTGTAGCTTTAATACAAATTGAGATATAGTAAAACGAAAAATGGAGATTTTACATTGAAATCAATGGAAAAATGCACTTTGTGCAAAATTTTTATTCCTTTACATAATAGAATCAATACTTTTCTCCACAATGTTGGGAATGTGGTACTTCAATCATGTGTAAAATGGAATGGATGTAGCTTTAATAGAAATTAAGATATAGAAAGAAAATGGAGTTTTACATTGAAATCAATACAGAAACACACTTTGTGCAATATTTGCTCTCCTATACAACATAGAACTGTAAATTTTTGCAAGAACGTAGGGAAATAGGTACTTCAGGGAAGACTGGAGAGCTAGTTACAATTTTGAAGCTTTGGAGGGTCAGTGTTGCATTCCTCCAGGAAACACGTAGAAGGGTAATAGGTCATGGGCCCTGGGGGAGGGATACAAACTCATCTACACAGGTAGCAAAGAGGGACACTATGGGTTGGGTATTCTGTTAAGCAGTGAACTGCAGCAAGGGGTCACTTCAGTTAGGATTTTTTTGTTGTTTGTTTGTTGGTGCTTAAGGTCCCATCAACTACAAGGTCATTAGAGACCCGTCCACTGTGTAGTTCTAATGCATATGCTGCACAGACACTACACTAATGCGACGATTATTGGGTATTAGCAGTACCCAGCTTTCCCAAGCGACCACCCATGTCAGTACTAACTGGGCTTGCGTTGCTTAACTTCAGTGATCAGACGAGAACTGGTGTGTCCAACGCAACTTGCCGCTCCCTTCAGTTAGGAGAATTACTAGTAGGTTAATGTTATTTTCGGTAGTCTAGCAGAGTATTAGGCTCAACCTCATAAGTGCATATGCCCCCAAACAGGCCTGAGTGACACTATAAATACAGCTTTTTGGAATGAAGTTGATGAGTTGGTACACTCAGTAAAAAGCACAATTAGACAGGGAAAGGGGAATGAGCGACTGATTAATGGGGGTAACTTTATTGCACATGTGGGTAATGATGGTGTGGGATATGAGGAGGTACATGAGGGTTGTGAGGATGGGATGACCAAGCAGGAGGGGCAGAAGGTCCTTGAGACAGCAAGAGTGCATGGCCTTGCATTGGCCAAAACATGGTTCAAAAAGAGGGAGAAGCACCTAATCACTTTTCAGTCACCACAGGGGAGGTCCCAGATAGACTATTTCATGGTTAGAAAGCAGCACAGGGCAGAGATCTGGGGCTGCTGGGCATTACCTAGTGAGGATTTCCAGAAGGAGTGTGGCCATAAGCTGCTCGTGATAAAAATACTAATGAAGGGGACAGTTAGGCAACATACCTAAGGAAGGGAGAATACAATATTAGGTGGTGAAAGTTGCCCACCAAGGCAGATGAATTCCAGCAGGAGGTTATCAGCCAGGTTGACTGGGAATAAGATGTGTCAGCGAATGCCATGTGTGACAGGGTTGCTAGTAAGAATAGGAGGTCGGGTGAGGCACTCTTAGACAGACATAGAGTAGGAGGAACTTATCAGGGTAGGCAGTCATGGTGGTGGAATGAGGAGGTGGAAGCTGCAATCAAACTAAAGAAAGTGGCTTTTCATAGGTGGGGGAAGTAGGGGACCAGGTTTCAAAGATAAACTATGTTGAGGCAAAGAAAAATGCCAGAAGTATCATTGCCCTGGCCAAGTATCAGAAGTATGAAGCACTATATAAAAAATTGAGGACAGGGGAAGGAGAGAAAGTAGTTTTTAGACTGGCTAAAACCACGGATAAAATGAGTAAGGACGTACCCAAGGCTATAACAGTCAAGGACACCAATAGTAGGGTTTTTTTCCAACCAACAGAGGTGATCAAAAGGTGGGAAGAATACTACCACAGCCTCTTAAATACTGTCACCAGTGTAACAGCCACAGCAAGCAACCAAAGCAAAATTCCTCAGGCAGTGGACAGGGTGAGTGAGGCTAAAATCATCAGAGCCCTTTGCAAAATGAAAGGTCACAAAGCAGTAGTTCCAGATAAGATCCCCATCGATGTTTGGTACACCTTGGGGACCACAGGCATTGCATGGCATGGGAAGCTTTTTAATAAGTTAGCAAAAGGTGATAGTATGCCATCTGCATGGCGAGAGAGTAAAATAATTTCATTGTTTAAGGGCAAGGGGGATGCCCAGCACTGTGGAAACTATAGAGGCATTAAGCTAATGAGCCTCTCTAAGAAGCTGTGGGTGTGAGTCATAGTGTCGCCTCAGAGAGCGAACTAGGGTATGGGGAAACCAATTTGGGTTTATGCCTGGTAGGTCCACCATGGAACCAATGTTTATTCTAAGACAGATGATAGAGAAGCATAGAGTAGCAAAGAAGGACCTCCATGCAGTATTTTTTAACCTGGAGATGCCCTATGATAGCGTCCCTAGACAGGTACTGTAGAGTGTTTTAAGGAATAAAGGGGTTGATGTGGCCCTTATTAGGATAGTTCAGGATATGTATGAAGGTTTCATCACTAGGGGGAGGACAGCATGGGGAAACGTGTGTGTTGGGGTGCATCAAGGGTCAGCACTTAGCCCATTTCTATTTACTCTAGTAATGGATAAGCTGCTGATGGGATTAGGGGAATGGGCTCCTCAGTGCCTGGTATTTGCTAATGATGTGGGGCGGCATGAGGAGTCCAAAGAGGATGCACAAAAGGGCTTACAGGACATTAAGACAGCAGTGGAAAGTGGGGAACTCAAGGTGAACATGACGAAGACAGAGTACCTAGCATTTAATTTGAGTGGAACAAATGTTTAGGTATATAGGATCAGTTTTCAAGAGCAATGGGGAAATAGATTCTGATGTGACCCATGGAATTAATGCAGGGTGGCTGAAATGGAGTCAGGCAAGTGGGGTCCTTTGTGACTGCTTGGTCCCAAAAAAGTGGAAGGTTAAGGTCTACAAAACCATTGTTAGGCCAGCTATGCTGTATGGGTCAGAGTGTTGGGCAGTTAAGAAGAACCGTGAATGGCAAATGAAAGTAACTGAAATGTGAATGCTGTGCTATATGAGTGGGGTGACGTGATCAGACAGAATAAGAAACGATTACATTAGAGGTAGCCTGGAATGGGAAACATTGTGGAGGAGAAGAGAGGGAACCAGTTGAGGTGGTATGGGCATGTGATGTGAAGGGGAGAGGAGGAGCTTATGAGGTATATTAAAGGACTGCAGGTTGTTGGGGACATCAGAGGTAGAGGAAGACCAAAGCGGATGTGGGAGCAGGTGGTGCAAAGGGACATGGAGGTGTTTGGGGTGGAGGGGTGGCACCCACAGCGGAGGATTAGTACCCACAGACCCGACCCTGCATCAGGTGTGAGAAGGGTGAGATGATGATGATGACTTTGAACTAAAGTGACAAGACAATTGAAAATAGACAATCCGAATAATATTAATATCCAAATATCCAAGAGCTACTCTCAAACAAGTCTAAATAGCATTGAAAATGGCGAACAACCAATTTCAGGTGAGAATAATTTAAAATCAAAAATTAAAAGTTTTGAATCATGTGTTTGGATTCTAAAAATATAAAATTTTAAAATTAGACGGAAATGAGATGCAGTGAAGCTGCATCACATTGCATGAGATGCAGTAAAGTTGCGTACACATGCTGAAAGGCAAATGCAAGTGGCTGAGCTGCAAATGCTGTGCTACATAAGTAGGGTATCATGAGTGGACTGAATTAGAAATTAGGACGTTAAGGTAGCTTTGGGGTGGGAGACATTGCAGAACAGATGGAAGGGAACCGGTTGTGGTGGTATGGGCATGTGATGAGGAGGGGAGAGGAGGAGCTTCTTAGGTCCATTGTGGGACTGCAGGTGACTGAAGGGAAAAGATGTAGAGGGCGACCAAAAAGGACGTGGGAGCTGGTGGTGCAGAGGGACATGGTGGCGCTTGGGGCGGATTGGGGCTTGGTGGGAGATAGGTGGGAATGGAGAATTAGAACCCACAGACCCGACTCTGCCTCAGGCGGAAGAAGGTTGAGATGATGATGATGATATGATGTATAGGAGAGAAAATAAGGTGCAAAGTGTGTATTCCAAATAATTTCAATTGAAAAACTGAATTTTTATTTTTCCTATATCTCAATTTGTATTAAAACTACAGCCATGTCATTTTGCAAATGATTCAAGTACCACATTCCCTACATTCTATTAAAGGTTTACAGTTATATGATGAAAAGGAAAAAGAAAATCGCACAAAGTGCATTTCCCAATTGATTTCAGTAGAAAAACTCCATTTTTTAATTAGAGCCTTGTCAATTTCTATGGAACCTACAGCCATGCCGTATTGCACATGATTGGAGAACTGCATTTGCTACATTCTGGCAAAAGTTTGCAATTTAATCATGTATAGGACAGAAATACCACTTATGTGTGTTTTCCCATTGATTTCAAAGGGAAAACTTCATTTTTCTTTTGTTGATACATCAATTTCTATTAAAGCCACAGCCATGATTACAGATGATTGGAGTATTCCATTCTCTACATTCTGCCAAATATTTGCAATTTTATGATTTATAGGATAAAAAATCAATTTTCCCATTGATATCAATGGAAAAACGTCATTTTTCTTTTTGCTTTATCTTAATTTCTATTAAAGCTATAGCCATGCGATTTTGCAGATGATTGGAGTACCACATTTCAGATATTCTGGCCAAAATTTACAGTTCTATGAAGTATAGGAAAGAAAATGCACAAAGGGTTTTTTCCCATTGATGTCGATGGCAAAACTTAAATTTTCTTTTTGTTGTATCTCAATTTCTATTAAAGCTTCAGCCCAACATTCTGGCAAAAATTTAGAGTTCTATTGTATATAGAAGAGAAAACATTGGACAAAGTGTGACTTCTCATTGATTTGAATGGAAAAACTACATTTTTCTTTTGCAATATCTCAATTTCTATTAAAGCTACACCCATGTCGCTTTTTACATTGTTAGAGTACCACATAAGCTACATTGATGCAAAATTTACAGATCTATGATGTGTAGGAGAGAAAATATCACTCGAAGTGATTTTTCCTATTGATTTCAATAGAAAAACTCTATTTTTCTTTTTATTATATCTCAATTTCTATTAAAGCTACAGCCATGTCGTTTTGAACATGATTGGAGTACCTTATTCCCTACATTCTCATGAAAATTTCAGTTCTATGTTGTATAGGTAAGAAAATATTGCACAAAGTGTTATATCTCTTTGATTTCAATGTAAAATCCATTTTTATCTATATTTCAATTTCTATTAAAGTTACAACCATGCTGTTTTGCACATGAATTGGAGTACCACATTCTTAAATATTCTAAATAAAAGTTATGATTTTATTATGTATAGGAATGAAAATATCGCACAAAGCGTGTATTCTAATTTATTACAATCGGAAAACTCCATTTTTTTGCCATATCTCAATTTCTATAAAAGCTACAACTGTGCCATTTTGCACATGATTAAAGTACCTCATTCCCTACATTCTCGTAAACATTTACACTTCTATGTTGTATTGAAGAGAAATTATCACACAGAGTGTTTCCCATTGATGTCAATTTAAAACTATTTTTCTTTTGGCTATATAGAAATAAAAATATTTCACAAAGTGTATTTTCCCTTTGATTTCAAAGTAAAAACTGCATTTTTCTTTTTAATTTATCTCAATTTCAATTAAAGCTACAGCCATGCCACTTTCCACATGATAGGAGTACTTCATTCCCTACATTTCCACAAAAATTTACAGTTCTATGTTGTATAGGAGAGAAAATATCACACAAAGTGTTATTTTCTGATTTATTTCAATGTAATATCTCCAATTTTCTTTTTGCTATATCTTAATTTCTATTAAAGCCACAGCCGTGCCGATTTGCACATGATAGGGGTACCACATTCACATAATTCTGGATAAAAGTTATGATTCTACTATTATAGGAAAAAAATATTGCACAGTGATTTCAATGCAAAATCTCCATTTTTCCTTTTGCTGTATCTCAATTTCTATCAGAGCTGCAGCCTTGCTGTTTTGCACATGATTGAAATGCCTCATTCCCTACACTTTTGCAAAAATTTACAGGGCTATGTTCTATTGGTGAGGAAGTATCGCACAAAGTGGGTTTTCCCTTTGATTTCAATGAAAAAACCATTTTTCTTTTTCATCTATCTCAATTTCTATTAAAGCTACAGGCAAGCCATGTTGCACATGATTGAAGTACCTCATTCTCATTTCCTACATTCTCTCCCATACAACACAAAAATTTACAGTTTTGTGTTGTATGGGAGAGAAAATATTTCATCCAGTGTGTTTTCTTTTTTATTTCAATGTAAAATCCATTTTTCATTTTTCTATATATTTAAATTTCTATTAAAGCTAAGCCATGCTGATTTGCACATGATTAGAGTACCACATTCCCAATATTCTAGGAAAAGTTATGATTCTATTATGCATAGGAGTAAAAATTTCGAACAAAGTGCATTTTCCCCTTTATTTCAATGCAAAAACTCCATATTTCTTTTTACTATATCTAATTTTCTATTTAAGGTACAGCCATGGCCTTTTGAACATGATAAAAGTCCCTCATTCCATACATTCTCACAAAAATTTATCGTTCTATGTTGTATAGGAAAGAAAATATCACACAAAGTGTGTTTTTCCATTGATTTCAATGTAAAAACAAATTTTTTTTTTGCCATATCTCAATTTCAATTAAAACTGCAGTCATGACGTTTTGCACCAGATTTGACACCTTGTGTCGTGTGGTGGGTCACTTCAGTTAGGATTTTTTTGTTGTTTGTTTGTGTTTAAGGTCCCATCAACTACAAGGTCATTAGAGACCCGCCCACTGTATAGTTCTAATGCATATACTGCACAGACACTACACTAATGCGACGATTATTGGGTATTAGCAGTACCCAGCTTTCCCAAGCGACCACCCATGTCAGTACTAACTGGGCTTGCGTTGCTTAACTTCAGTGATCAGACAAGAACTGGTGTGTCCAACGCAACTCGCTACTCCCATGTACCTTGTGGTGATCAAGCATGTTCACTAATGTGAATGTGCATGATCACACATGTTTTGTATTTTTAATTTAATTAGCACACATGCGTTTATTCTAATTTTTATATTTAAAACTTGAGTTCTTCTATTTTTCTAAAAATTCTTTTTAGTTAGAGATTTGAATTCATAGAATCTTTTTTTTTTGCAACTCTCAGTAAGGACGCGTTTTTCATTTCTTTGCCACATATATAGTGCTACCTAACAAAACTATATTATTACTGTTATATGTTATTAAATTTTTGTTAGATTACATAAGTTTCACATCTGATATTTTGTATTACCAATTAATTCATAATAGCCATCAACATGTTCATAACGGAATTTGGGAATATATTTAAATTAACCTTCTGATCTGCATTCATAATGGTAGTTTTGTGAGGTCTAAATAAATTACATAACGAATAAATTTGCATATTTTAATATTAGTGATTTGGACTTTTCCTACAGTTGGTGACCTGGACGTGATACCAGCAGATTTGAGACACTATAGAGGATTAGTGAAAACAACACACTAAATCATTTATTACAACAGTTATAATTACATTTTACTACTATTAATAATTCCACAGTGGATTTTAAAAAATTTTTTTTTCGAAGATCTATTATCATACCTGTTGGTATGGTATATGGTAGGACACACTTATTTCAAAAAATAACAATTATTATTGCAATGGCAGTTGCATCCATAATATTTTATAACTAAAATAAAGAAAAGAAACATCAATGCAGTTTGCAGAGCAAATTTTGCCTCCTTCATCACCCGTCCCACCCACAGTGCAAAAAGATGAGGATTTTTCTATTATTGCTGCACATCAAGGGTTAAAATTTTTTAAACTTCCCACTTTTGTGATTCATGATCCAGAAATGTGGTTTGTGACTATTGAGTATCTTTCAATGTGTACAATATTAATTCAGATTCATGGAAATTTGAATTAACAGTGGATGCTCTTCCACAAGTGAAAATTTCCGATGTGCATTATCTGATTCTCCATCCACCGACAGTGCACCCATATGAAACCTTGATGCTAGCAGTTATGCAGAGTATTTCACTATCTCAACAGCAGACGCTGCAGCAATTATTACATTAAGAGTGACTGGCAACCTCTTGGATTATTTTCCAAACAATTCAAGCCACTAGAGGTCTGTTGTAGCGTTTTTGGTCATGAGCTTCTTGCTATTTATTTAGCAATTAAACAATTTTTTTTTATTTTCTTGACGTTCAACATTTTGTTATATATACTGACCACAAGCCTCTGATCTATTCAATGTCAACCGACACTGACAAACACTCGCTATGTTAAGCTCGTCACTTAGATTATATTGCTGCCTTTACAATGGATATTCGTCATTTTGAAGGTTCCAGCAATATAGTTGCAGATGCTCTTTCACTTTCAACTATTCACTCTTTAGAGCTTGCCACTCCAGCGGTCACTCCTCAGCAGTTACACCAAGCATAGCAACAAGATGTAGAACTTCAACAATTACTAAGCCAACCTGGTTCCTTATCCATACTGTTGGTGCTTATTCCAGATACCAATACTTGCTTGTTTTTAATGTTTCAATGCCTCATCCACGTCCAATAGTGCCTCAATCGTTTCGTGAAGCTGTCTGTCATAGTCTGCATAATTATTCTCATCCTGGAATTGCAGCAACTCTACAGTTGATTGCTGAGAGATATGTTTTGCCATCCCTCAAAAAGAATGTTGCTTGCTGGACTCAATCATGCATTAAATGCTAGCAGAGTAAGGTCACATGCCATACTTTGTCTAGTATTGGCATTTGTACAAGAACCATATACACAGTTTGATCACATTCAAATTGACGTCATTGGACCCCTTCCACCTTCAGATGATCAATGATACATCTTGACATGTATCAATCGCTTTACTTGCTGGCCTAAAGGCAATTCCCATTAAAGATGCCACTGAACCTACAGGTGCTTCTGCTTTAGTCACACATTGCATTCCCTTTTTCAGTGTGCCATCCACCATCACGACTGACCATGGACGCCAATATGATTAATTCCTGTTTGCTGAATTGTGCAACATCCTTCATGTTAAACACATTTGCCCAAAATCTTATCATCAAGCATCCATTTGAATGATTGAGCACTTCCATCGGCAGTTGAAATTATCATTGAAAGCTACTGAAGATCCTCACCATTGGTGTGATCATTTACCAGTGATCCTTTTAGGTTTACGATGATCTGTTAAGCAGGACTTAGGAGCATCACTAGCCGAATTAACATATGGTACAACACTAAAATTACCTAGTGATTTTTTCATATCTACTGGTGCATAAATAACACCAGATAATTTTGTTGATCGTTTACAGTTGCGGATTCTAATATTACTTCACACACCTCCACGTTCCCCTGTTCATCCCATTTTTCATTTTCCACAACTTGATCAAGCCGCACATTTATTTATATGTAGCAGTGCTTCCCATTATCCACTAACTAAACCATATCAAGGTCTCTACAAAATTCTTAATCATACTGATAAATATTTTTCAGTAGATATCAATGGTCGCCCTGATAATGTCTCCATTGATAACTTGAAACCTGCATTTATTTTAGATTTTTACATTCCTGACACCATAGAACCTCTGATCCCTTCAGAAGTTGTACTTCCATCTCATGAACACCCTATGATTACTTGCTCCCATACTGGTGCACAACATGTTCACTTTGCTTTTCCATCAGGCATCAATTCTGCTGGGGGGAGTAATGTGGTGATCATGCATGATAACTAATGTGACTGTGCATGATCAAACATGTTCTGTATTTTTAATTTAATTAGTGCACATGCATTTATTCAAATTTTTATATTTTTAACTTGAATTCTTCTACTTTTCTAAAAATTCTTTTTAGTTAGAGAATTGAATTCCTAGAATCTTTTTTTTGTAACATAACAAAACAATATTATTACTGTTATATGGTATTAAATATTTGTGAGATTACATAAGTTTCATCATCAGATCTGTTGGATTACCACTTAATTCATAATTGTGATCAACATCTCCATTATGGAATTTAGGAATATATTTAAATTAACCTTCAAATCTACATTCAGAAAATTAGTGTTGTGAGCTGTAAATAATTTACATAACGACTAAATTTGCATATTTGAATATTAGTTATTTGGACATTTGAAACAACCTCAATCCCTGCATTCTCACAAAAATTTACAGATCTATGTTGTATAGGAAAGAAAATATCACACAAAATGTGTTTCCCATTGATTTCAATGTAAAAACCATTTTTCTTTTTGCGATATCTCATTTTCTATTAAAGCTACAGCTATAAGGTTTTTCACATAATTGGAGTTACTCATTCCATACATTCTTGCATAAATTTACAGTTCTATGTTGCATAAGAAAGAAAATATCACACAAAGTGTGTTTTCTTATTGATTTCAATGTAAAAACTAATTTTTTTTTCATTTTGCTATATCTCAATTTCTATTAAAGCCAGAGCTATGCCGTTTTGCACAAGATTGGAGTTCCACATTCCTAACTTTCTGGATAAAAGTTATGATTCAATTATGTATAGTTGGGAAAATATCACACAGTGTGTTTTCCCATTTATTTTAATGTAAAAATTAATTTTTTGTGTAAAAATTATTTTCTATTAAAGCTACAGCCATGCCGTTTAAAAAAAGATTAGAGTACCTCATTCACTACATTTTCAAAAAAATTTACAGTTCTATGTTGGATAGGAGAGTAAATATCACACAAAGTGTGTTTTCCCATTGATTTAAATGTTAAAACTAAATTTTTGTTATGCTATATTTGAATTTCTAATAAGGCTACAGCCATGCCATTTTGTACATGATTGGAGTAACTCATTCCCTACATTCACAGAAAAATTTACAGTTCTATGCTGTATGGTGAGAAATCATCACACATTGTGTTTTCCGATTTATTTCAATGTAAGTACTCCATTTTTCTTTTTGCTTAAATTCAATATCTATTGAAGCTCAAGCCATGCCTTTTTGATCATTATTGGAGTACCACATTCCAAACATTCTGAATATAAGTTATGATTCTATAACGTAAGGGAAAGAAAATATTGCAGAAAGTGTGTTTTCCCATTGATTTCAATGTAAAAACTCCATTTTTCTTTTTGCTTTATCTCAATTTTTTATTAAAGCTACAGCCATGCTCATTCCCTACATTCTCACAAAAATTTACAGTTCTATGTTTTATAGGAGAGAAAAATGTCGCACAATGTGTGTTTTCCCATTGATTTCAATTTAAAATCTCTATTTTTCTTTTTGCCATATCTCAATTTTTATTAAAGCTACAGCCATGGTGTTTTGCCCATGACTGGTAAACCACATTCCCAACATTCTGGATAAAACTGTTGATTTTTTTTTCTACATTGCAAAAAAATATCGCACAAAGTGTGTTTTTCCTTCACTTAAATCTAAAATCTCATTTTTCTTTTTGCTATATCTCAATTACTTTTAAACCTACAGCCATGCTGTTTTGCAAATCATTGGAGTACCTCATTCCCTACATTCTTACAAAAATTTACAGATATATGTTGTATAGGAGAGAAAATTTAGCACATAGGGTGATTTCTAATTAATTTCAAAGCAAGATCTCCATTTTTCTTTTTGCTATATCTTAATTTCATTAAAAGCTGCAGCCATGACGTTTTGCTCATGGTGTGATAACCACATTCCCTACATTCTGGTTGTTATTGGCAGTTCAATCGTGTATAGGAGACAAAATGCTTAAAGTGCATTTTCCTTTGATTTCAATGGAAAAAGTTCATTTTTCTTTTTGCTATTAAAGCTAAAGCTATTCCGTTTTGCACACGAATGGAGTACTACATTCCCTAAATTCTGTCCAAAATTTGGGGTTCTATTATATGTATGAAAGAAAATATCACACAACGTGTTTTTTTATTGATTTCCTTGTAAAATGTCCATGTTTCTTTTTCCTATATCTCAATTTCTATTAAAGCTACAGCCATGCCGTTCTGCACATGATTGGTTTTCCACATTCCCCACATTAAAGAAAAGTTGACAGTTCTATGATGTATAGGAGTGTACATAATGCACCAAGTGAGTTTTTGTATTGATTTCATTGAAAAAAAATTAATTTTGTTGCAATATCTCAATTTTTTTAAAAACTACAGCTATATTCTCTTCCATAGGCGTAGAGTACCACATTCTCTACATTTTGGCAAAAATTAACAGTTCTATGGTGTACAGGAGAGAAAATTCTGCTCAAAGTGTGATTTCTCATTGGTTTCAAAGAAAAAACTTCATTTATTTGCAATACTTAAATTTCTAATTAATCTCCAGTGACGCTGTTTGTCAATTGAATGGAGTGCCACATTTCATTTTATTATAATATCTCAATTTTGATTATAGCTACAGCCATGCCATTTTGCAAAGGCAAGGTGTAGCACATTCTCTTAATTTAAGCAAAATTTACAATTGTGTGAGGTTTAGTAGAGAAAATAACGCACAACGTGTGTTTTCATACGTGGTGTACTGCATTCCCTACATTCTGACAAAAAACTACAGTTCTATGATGTGTAGGAGTGTTAATGCCACACAGTGTTTTCTTATTGATTTCAATGGAAAATCTTCATTATTTGTAATATCTCAATTCTATGAAAGATACAGCCATGCCGTTTTGCATAGGCATGGAGTTCAGCATTCTCCACATTCTGGCCAAAATTGACAATTCTGGGATGTTAAGGAGAGAAAATAATGCACAACGTGTGGTTATCTATTGATATTTATGGAAAACGATATTTTGCCATATCTCAAATTCTATTTGAGCTAATCCCATGTCATTTTGCTCAGGAATGGACTACAAAATTCCCAACACACTGGCAAAAATTTTCATAACAAACACAAAAGTGATTTTTGCAATAATGAAGTAAACTACCAATCTACAATCTTATTTCCTACCAATTTCATTGTATTTTACAAGTAAGGACTCTATGAGTGTGTTAATTAGGATTCTGCAGTGTACAGAATGCTTATTAGACTACAAATGTAGATGAAGTCAACACAAAATAACAGTTTTAATTCTCACCTCCTATGTGCTACTAAGCTTCACAATATATTGGCATGTGCTTAGGCTAATACTAATTTTGGGGTGGTGTAATAGCATGTTCCTAACCAGATTTTAATAGTCTTCACACTTAATGCACTCATAAGTTATTTATCAGGTGAGAATTTTTGGCAGCATTCACTCATCTAAAACTGCATCTCAAAAACTGACATATTGATACTGCACTTTTTTGTTTACACACTCTGTCATTACCTATTTGAATGGTTCTACATATGAGAATATTGCAATATTTATTTTTTGCACGTTATCAATAGTTCTTTAATTTAAAAATCTTATTGCAAAATGTTTGGAGTATTTTATTCCTATGTAACATCATATTTTCTACACAATACTGATGTATCTCATTTTGATTTACTTGTGAGCATTAATGAGATGTAACTGGAATATCAGACTACATACATTCTCCATTAACATTAGTCAATTTGGCAACTTAAACCCATGAAAAGATGTTGGGCCGTTTGGAATGTTACTGGGATACTGGATAACTAGAAATATAACAGTGCATGAGTAGGAGAAGTTCTGTGTAGTAATCTTCACAATAGCAATAAATAAGTGATGAATGTGGAAAACAAAAGTTAAAATCTGCAAACAGTAGGTTACTTGGATAACATTCTGTAATTTAAATCATCATTGCTTCTTATTTAAAATATTAGAAAGTTGTGCAAATCATGTCGTTGATAAGGTTTTTGTAGTTGTAATAATACACAATGGATTAATAGCAAAACAGCAATAAAATTGCAGTTTGAAGATGTTTTGTTTGCCAAGGGTCATATTATGTTGAAAGCACCAGTTCTTGTCTGGTCACTGCAGTTAAGGAACATTGGGCCAGGGTAGTACTGAGATTGGTGACCACTTAGGAATTCCTGGTGCTATTGGCTAATTTGATTTTGGCATTTCTTTTGTTATTTTTTTCACATCATGAAACTCATAGAGTTTCTTGCATTTGGAAATTCATGCATTTTACTTTAATGTGTATTAATGGAGATAACACATTGGGATCTTGAAATTGTTTTAATGAGAAACCTGCATACCTAAAGTGAATGCTGTTTCATCATTGTAAAAGGTGAAAATACACAGATCGGTTTGCAACATTGCATTATGGTTCTTCTTTTGAAAATGAAGCATGTTTAATAAAAAAACACAGCAATTAATAACTTCAGAAAAATAATAACAAACACAAAAGTGATTTGTGTAATAATGAAATAAACGTCCAATCTACAGTGTTATATCCTCCCAATTTCAGGGAATGGTACAAATGAGGATCCCATCAGTGAGTGAATTGGTGATTTTTGCATAGTATGGAAATCTCATTAATAAGCATATACAGTTGAAGTCAAGACATAATAGTTTTTCTTTTCCACACCTAAGCATGGTAGTATATTGGCATGTGCTATGTCTCATATCAAGGTTGTGATAGGGCTGTTGCAGGTTCTGAACAAGCTTTTCACAGTCCTTACTCTCAATGTACTCATAAGTTATTTATCGGAGAGTTAATTTGTGAGGTGACGAGTAGGCAATTTGAATAACATTCTATAATTTAAATCATCGTTGTCTCTTATTTTAAATTTAAGAAAGTTGTGCACTTCATGTCATTGATAAGGATTTTGCAATTGTAGTAATATACAATTCATTAATTAAGAAACAGCAGTCAATTGACGTTATGTTGGCCAGTCATCATGCTGTGCTGAAATTCCCCTTTCTCATCTGGTCACTGTAGTTAAGCAACGTTGGGCTGGTGTAGTACTGAGTTGGGTGATCACTTAGAAATTCCTGTAGCTATTTGTTGATTTTTATTAAGCATTCCTTTTTTTATTTTCTTAAATCATGAAACTTTTACAGTTTCTTTCATCTGGAATTTCATGCATTTTACTTTAAGGGGATGAATGAAGATAACACTTTGTTATCAGGAAAGTGCATTTTTTTGAGTAATCTGTATTGCTAAAGTGAATGCTGTTAAAATACACAGATCGATTTCCAATATTGAATTATGGTGCTTTGTTTGAAAAAGATGCATGTAAATAGAATCATCATCATCTCACCCTCCTCCCGCCTGTGGCAGGGTCGGGTCTGCGGGTTCTGATCCTCCACTCCCGCCTATTCCCCACCAGGTCCCCATCCACCCCGCATACCTCCATGTCCCTCTGCACCACATCTGCCCACGTCCGTTTAGGTCTTCCTCTACCCCTGTCTCCACTTCTGCCATCCTGTCTTAATCCTATTTGTCACATCCAAATCTATCTCCCCATTGTTCTGGAAAACTCATCCTTAATACCAGAATTCTTGCACACCTGGTATCCTCTCACTCCCACAGTAGATCTCACCCCCTTGTCCCTGACTTCTGAAATTGAAAGCTAAGTACTCGGTCTTCTTCATGTTCACCTTAAGGCCCCCTCTCTCCATTGCTGTTTTGATGTCTTGCAGGCCCTTTTGTGCACCCTCTTTGGACTCCTCCAGCCTCCCCACGTCATTGGGAAATGGCAGACACTGGGGGCCCATTCCCCTATTCCTGTCAGCAGCTCATCCATTACTAGGGTAAATAGATATGGGCTGAGTGCTGACCCTTGATTTACCCCCACCTGCACGTTGAAGCATGTAGTGTTTCCCCATGCTGTCCTCACCCTAGCAATGGAACCATCATACATATCCTGCACTATCCTAATATTGCCCTCATCCACTCCTTTCTTTCTTAAAACGCTCCATACTACCTGTCTAGGGACACTATCATAGGCCTTCTCCAGGTCAATGAATACAGCATGGAGGTCTTTCTTTGCTGCTCTGTATTTCTCTGTCAACTGTCATAGAATAAAGATTGGTTCCATGGTGGACCTACCTAGCATAAACCCGAATTGATTTCCCCGGACACTAGTTTGGTTCCTAATCTTCCTAGCAACCCTATCCCACATGGCATTAGCTGGCCCATCCCAGTCCCAATCAACCTGTCTGAGAACCTCCTGCTGGAATTCATCTGCCTTTGTGGGTAACTTCCACCACCTGATAACTGATTCTCCTTTCCAGGTGTGTATCCTAGCTATCCCCTTTACTTGTAATTCTATTATGAGCAACTTATGGCCACTCTCTTTCTGAAAATAATCACTGGGTAGTGTCCAGCAATCCTGGATCTCTGCTCTATGTTGCTTCCTAACCATGAAAAAGTCTATTTGGGACATCCTCTGTGGCAACTGGAAAGTGATTAGGTGCTTTTCCCTCTTACTGAACCATGTATTTGGTAATGCAAGGCTGTGTGCTCTTGCTGTTTCAAGGACCTTCTGCCCCTCTGGGTTTATTGTCCCATACCTGCTTCCCCCAATGCACTTCCTCATACCCCAGACAATCCTTACCCACATGTGCATTAAAGCCTCCCCCAATAATTAATCGCTCATTTCCCTTGCCCTGTCTAATTGTGCTATTAACTAACTGTACCACCTCATCAAAGTCCTCCCAAAACTCTGCTTTTGTTTTGTGCCCCAGGCCAGCTTCGGGGGCGTATGTGCTTATGAGGTGGAGCCCAATACCCTACCAAACAACTGTAACTAACATTATCCTACTACTGACTGTCTTAACTGAAGTTATCCCCTGCTGTAACTCATTACTTAATACAATCCCCACCCCATTTTGTCCCTCTTTGCTTCCTGTGTAGATCAGTTTGTATCCCTCACCAAGAGCCCTTGACCTGTTTCCCTTCCACCTTGTCTCTTGGAGGAATGCAATAATGATCTTCTTATGCTTCAGGGTTGCAACTAGTTCCCCTGTTTTACCTGAGAGGGTCCCCACATTCCACGTCCCTAACCTCAGTCTAAACCCCTATTTTGGTGTGTTAGCTCTGAATGGGGGCACCCCAGTCAGTTGCAAAGAACCCGCAGTAAAAGTGGCAGGGTTACCTGTGAGGGGGTGCCGTTCAACCCCACAGGAGACTCTCATTAATTCGCTGATCATCCCCAAGTGAGTGGAGGTCTCACACTGACTTGGTATTCTACCCTTTACAACTAACCCTTAAACCAAACTTACATACTAATGTTAAAGAAAACAATACCTACAATAATAATACTAATAATACTACTAAACTACTTATAATTATAATTAAATGGCTAATTAAATTAAATTAGAGTAAAATTAACGCTGCAGTGGGTTAGTACCAGGCTGCAAACGCAGCACTGTCGACTGGCAATGCAGACGACACATGCTGTGAAGCAGCTCAAGATTGGCAGACAGTCACGAGGTTAGGCTTAAACAGCCCAACCTCATGACGAGTTCCTCAAACATTTAAAAACAAACGACAACGCCTACAGCCCTAACTTAAAATGGAACGGTGGGGTTTCTGCCTTGGAAAAAAGTGGTTTTTAACCTGGAAATAATGTGTATTCACAAAAAAAATCGCTCAAAAGATCGCCATCACCAGAAAGCATAGACACTAGTGTCGAGCGCCACCTAGTCCATGTAAATAGAAAAATACATTATTTATTTATTTTAGAAAATTCTTCACAAACACAAAAGTGATTTGTGCAATAATGAATCAATCAAATTTTGGGGAATGTGCAGAAAGCTCAGTAATGTGCAAATACTGTTGTATTCAATACATGATATCAGTTTTACTTCTTAGCTCGAATGTGCCACTTAGTATGGCAATGTAATGGCCTGTGCTTGGGGTCACAATACTAATCCTGGGGTGGTGATATTGCAGATTCTGAACCACTCTCACAGTCGTTACTATTAATCAACTCATAAGTGATTTATCAGAGAGTGAATTTTCTGCAGCTATCACCCAACCAAATCTGCTTCTTAAAATCTAACATATAAGTACTGCACTTTTCTTAACACACTCCATCATTACAAAATGAATGATTCTATATTTTTGAGTTTTGCATCACTTATTCATTGCATTTTATCAATATTTTTTTAATTGAAAATCTTATTGGAAAAACATTGGAGATTGTTAAGTGTTATCTAACATAATGTTTCCTCCACAATAGATATGAATCTTACCTGGATTTAGTATAAAGAGCACTGTTGGAATTTTCTTGGCGTCAATGGGATGAATCTTGTATATCTGGTTGAAGGTTCGGAACCAGCCTCTTACACACTTATCTCCTCTTGTACACATAAGTAATTTATCAGGGAGTAAATTTTCTCCAGATATCTACATTACATTAAGTCATCATTGCCTCCATTATTACCAAGGAGAAGGGTTCTACATATATGTATTTTGCAACATTGATTCATTGCATATTACCAATTGTATTTTTATTTTGCATTGGTTATTGGACAGGTTTTGGAGTATTTTAATTCTCCTCCATCAGAATAATTTCAGAATAATAATTATGAATCTTACCTGGATTAAGTGTTAGGAGCACTTTTGGCAATTTGTTCAAATCACTGGAATGTAACTGGTGTATGAGATTAAATACATTCTCTGAAGCAATTAGTTGATTTGGCATTTCACATCTATGAAAAGAAATTTCGCTTTTCTGAAAGTTTCTGAGGAGGTGATAACTAGAAATTTAATGGTGGGCAGGGAAGAGAAGTTATGCAAAGTAATTATCACTATAGGAAAAAAATATGTTTGTGATTAAATATCGAAAACAAAAAGTTAGTATCCCTGAAGAGTAGGCCACTGGAATAACATTCTATAATTTAAATCATCATTGCCTTTTAATTAAAATATCAGAAATTTAAGAACTTCAATTTGTTGATATTGTTTTGGCAGGACTGATAATGCAAATGTGGTCACCCATCATAGAACTCCCCTTGCTCAATGCTGCCTATTAGCAGTGATTAGTTGAGATAAGGTTTTTGAAGCTGGAATACTTCCATAATAAATTCATGTCATATTATTAATACTTCATATACCTTATGATGAAATTCAAGTGCTCAACATTTTGATATATTACATAAAAGGCAATGATAAGTCACTGTATACAGTTTAGTTTAAGAGACTGACACAGTGGGGATCTTTATTTTTCACATTCCATCTTATGTGTTTGAGTGTGTTATTTAATCCTCTTATTGCTGTAGTGTGGATTACCTCACTCCTCCGTGACTCGCCAATATTTATTGATGTCACCAGCTCCTGGCACTATTATAACAGCCCACCTGTTAGCATTGGATGGAAATACACAACAAAGCTCCACACAAATATATGTAATGCTTTATAAGTAACCTTTGCATGTCCTTTGAAAAATACCCATCCTTAAATTCAGCTTCTACTTTTTAATGTGTTTATTCAACATTACTATAAATTTAAAATACTGGTGCACATCTTGAAGTAGTCCTCTTGTCTTCCACTGTTGTTCCTTTAGTCGTTTATGATTCCTCCAAGATTCACCCTTTATTTATAGGTGTGCTATGTAACATGCACTATTCTAAATGCCTACCTGTTATTAATAGATGCAAAGAACAAACTGTAATCAACTCTACTCTAATTTTATGTGACATAAGATAAATAAACATCTTTTCATTTCATCTTTTAGCCTTATCTCAATCATACCAAATGAACATCCAAATACAGCTCAATACCAAATCATACAAATCACACCAAATACAGCGAATTTTTATTGGTTTTGAATACCACACAATCTGTGGAATGAGAATGTTAACTGAAGTGGCATGAGTTGTGCAATGAGACTTTAAAATAAAAAAATCTTAATTGATGGTGCATGTTGAAAATAAGTATTCTTTGTCATTGGTTGACTTCTCAAACAAACAGAAGACAAGTAATAAATAGGCATTTGAGATACAGCATTTTTGGCTGCCAGCTATAAAGTTTTCACTCCCAGACAGACTTCTCAATTGTATACATTTCATCTGGGAGATTGTAAGACTCTTTTGAAATCATCAATAGCCCATTTTCATGTTTAGTAATTTCCCCAGCATGGGTAATTCATTAAAAGACTTAGAGGCACATATGGACTGAAAACAAAAACTGGCGTCTGATGTTATAGAAAATTTTATTTGCATATGACTGACACTCTCTATTCAGCAATGTGCATGTGAAGAAAATTTGCAGAAGGAACTTGCTCAATGTCATTGATGGAATATGTTCATAAATGCAAGATAAATGACGGTTAATAATAGGATATGCATATTTGTGTGGTAACCATATGTTAATAAACACTATCCAATACTCCTGTATCTATCAATTGCAATGTTAAGTATAGAATTTTTCCCAGAAACCTTTTGAAAGTAAGATTATAGAATGATACTTGAAAGGCCACTGTTTATTCAAATATTGCAAAAAGTATTTGTGTATGTTATGAATTATATGAAAAAATCAAAAATATATTATTTTATATATGAAATGCATTTTATAAAACAACATATTGAAAAACGGAATTTGTTCTCAACACTGAACGTTATTCCTCTTTTGTAGTCAACCTTATGTTAGATAAACTTTGACTGGTCCCCAAGGTGTATCTTATAATCATTATTAAGCAGAACCCATTATACTGAACAGAGGTTACAACATAATGAAAAGTGACTGAGTAGAGTAAACATTGATGTTTCCCAACAATGCTTAACTGTGGTTACCACATAAAAATGAAGTTCCAAATGTGCCACAACTTTTGACAACCAGCCCATTTTTTTTTCATATTTCAACTTTTACTTTTTATTGATTTTATATCATTTTACCATAGTTAAAAAATTACTGTTGTTCAAAGTGCAGTACACAAATGGTTTACTTACAAAATGATTTCAGTTTAATAAATTTCCATTCCAGTATTTCAGATATTAATCTTGCTTTTAGCCTAATTATGCCAATTGATACCTAAATTCTACTAGCAATTACAGGTAGTCATTTAGTTATGACCACAATTGTTTACAACAGTCCAGTCATAACGTGATTTCTTTGTAAGTTGAGAAGCTATATGCACAGTACTATACATGTTATCATCATCCTCACACCCTTCTTTAGCCTCTGGCTACCAGGCCCCAAGATATTAAACCATGTCTCCATTTTGGACTACAAAACCTTTCCAACATCAGCAAATATCAAGCATTGAAGGGCCCATTCTCCTACCCCTTTCTGCAGATCATCAATGAATACATCAGCTTGAAATTTCTAGCACTGTACTGCTTTTCTTTCATTATTATTGTATATTTTATATCATTGAAATACTGCAATGCAAGTCCAACAAGGAAAAGGTGGTACAAATTTCCATCATTGTGTGAGAGGTGAATGGGGTATATTGCTGACAGTTAGGGGTGGATGAATGGAATTCTCAGACCTGACCCAGCAATTGGCTGAGGAAGGTGTGAGGTAGATGATTAGTTTGAAAAATGTGATACCAAATTGCAACTATTTATTTATATCACTGCTGTTTGGTTATGGGTCGTCACCTTACCAATGCCAGCTGACCAAACTGTTAAGAAAGTCAAACACTCCTAAGATACAAAGGTTGTAAGTCAATGACTACCTGTACCAGCAAACGATTTTCACTATTTTCATGGAATTTAACTTTATTGGAATGTCATTGAAGGCTTAGATAAGCAGTGCAGTACAAAGTCATTTGTAAGTTGAAAATTTTCCCTTTTATGCAATGAGTGAGGTGTTCCCTACTATTCATCCAATTATTGGTGAATTGTTCCAAACAATTTGATTTGGAATAAATGATATTGTCTTTGCATGATGTAGTGCAATGATGCAAATGAAGTGCAATGTACAGGAGAGAGAAATGTGAGTGAGATATATCACTTTTCCCATGGGTTTCATGGTAAAATGCATCTTCTTTTTTAAATTACTACTTTGTGAAAAGTATATAAGTTTGAAAATTACTAAAAATGTTAAATGCTGGGATATTTCCCTACTGGGAAATATTTAGATGCATCGTGTTGATAGAAGTGGAGAAATGTAGCAAAATGAGTGCAAAGACTAAAAGCAATGGAAATTTGAAAATATCCCATTTTGCTTGAATGAGCAAGTATAAGAATTGCATTTGACAGTTTTTAAAACTCTATTTATGCTACACACTGTGAAACTTTTTGGAATATTGCTTGCTATTCATTCTGGCTATAAGTTAGCGCACTCTGTTGCACAGAAGTTAAAATTTTTATGAAATGTTAATTTTTATATGGGTTTCAAAACAGAAAAAACCTTAGTTCCAAAAATCTCACTTTGTGTTTAATCAATATGTTTGAAACTCTGATAATCTGAAATTTCAAACTTTTCATTAACAACAAAAAACAGTAACACATTGTATTTTTAGCAGTGGAGAGATGGAAAAGAAAACGTTTGAAATGATTATAAGTTCTAAAAATTTAAAAGTTTCACCATTTCTCTCAATGTCTATGAATGGGAAATGTTTCTTGCAGTTTGTTTGTGTTGAAGAAATAACAACACCGCTTTTAATAAGCATGTACTTTAATATTGTATGCATTCTAGAAGGGATTTAGCCTTCTAAAAATCAAGAAAAAAGATAATTCTCACATGATTGTTTGATATTTCACACTACCTACTAAAGCAGGTGGTTGGAAACTTCCTAATAATATTGCACTGCATTGAAAAAAGTAGTGAAATTTAAAAATGATACCAATTGACTAAAAGTGCTGGAAATTGAAAAATATTACATTTGGCCTGTATGAGAAGGTGCAGAGCTTTGGTTTGATATGCTATGTAATGATAGTGAGGTTTGAAATAAGCCAAACAGCCATAACAGTGTTAACATTCTGGAAATGTATTTACCATCTATGATGTACAGTTGTGAAATGCAAGCAAAATTTCACTTTTCACATGATTTTTGGTGAAAATCATAATGTTTTTTTTATATTCTTTTTGTCACATTCAAGATACAGGTTTAAAGCTTTTTATTAATTTGAAACCCTGATATTCTAATCTATTGGCAGTCATTCAAATACATCGTTGATTGCGTAAAAGTAGTGGAGAAATGTAGAAAGAGAAATGTAATAAGTGAGATTTCTGTTCCTTGAAATCTTTAGCATTTTCTCTTCATGTATACGTATGGGGAATTTGTTTTACTTTTTTTAATCTCCATCATAGCTACACCTATGCCACTTTCCTGTAGCATAATGTATAACATGTATAATGACAATGATTGGTGTACTGCATTGATTACATTCTGGCAAAAAATTTCCGTTCTATCTTCTATAGCAGAGAAAATAATGCAAAAAAGTATTTTTGCCAATAATTTCAATTAAAAAACTTCATTTCTTTTGCAATATCTCAATTTCTGTTAAAGCTACAGCCATGCTGTGTTTCACATGGGTGGAGTATCACATTCCCTACATTGTAGCAAAATTTACATTTCTATGATGGATAGGAGAGAAAATACCATGATGTGTGTTTTCCCATTGATTTAAATGGAAAAACTTCATTTTCCTTTTTCCTATATCAATTTCTTTATAAGCTACAACCATGCTGTTTTGCACATGATTGGATTACCTGATTCCTTACATTCTGGACAAAATTTACAGTTCTGTCACGTCTAGGAGAGAAAATAACCCCCAAAGTGTGGTTTCCCATTGAATTCAATGGAAAAACTTCATGATTTTTTTGCAAAATCCGAATTTCTAATAAAGCGGCAGCCATGGCGTTTTGCACAGAAATAGAGTTCCACATTAACAACATTCTGGGAAAAATTAGCAATTGTATGATGATTAGGAAAGAATATATCGTGCAAAGTTTGTTTTCTCATTTATTTCAATAAAAAAACTTCATTTTTCTGTTTGCTATAACTCAATTTCTGTTAAATCTGCAGCCATGCCATTTTGCTCATAATAAGAGTACCACATTCCTGGCATTCTTGCAATAATTAACGGTTCTATTACGTATTGGAGAGAAAATATCACACAAAGTGCGTTTTCCATTTGATTTCAATAGAAAAACGTAATTTTTCTTTTTCTATGTCTCAATTTTTATTAAAGCTACAGCCATGCCGTTTTGCAGATGATTCGAGTATCACATTGATTAGATTCTGGAAAAATGTATGGTTCTATTATGTATAGGAGAAAAAATATCGCTGAAAGTGTTTTTTCCTATTAATGTTAATTTAAAAAATTAATTTTTCTTACTGCTTTATCTCAATTTCTATTAAAGCTACAGCCATGCTGATTTCTAACAGTTTGGAGAATAACATTCCCAAAAATCTGGCGAAAATTTACAGTTCTATTTTACATAGGAGGGAAAATATCGCACAAAGTGTGTTTTCTGTTTGAATTCAATGGAGAAACTTCATTTTTCGTTTTCCTATATTTAAATTTCTATTAAAGCTACAGCCACGCTATTTTGCAAATCATTGGAGTACCACATTCCCTACCATCTGGCTATAATTTACAGTTCTGTCATGCATATCAGGGAAAACGCACAACGAGCGTTTTCCAATTGATTTCAATGGAAAGAAGTTTATTTTTCATTTTGCTATATCTCAATTTCTATTAAAGCTACATATATTAAGATTTTCACATGATTGCAGGTCCACATTCCAAACATTCTGGCTAAAAATTATGCAATATTGCAAAAAGTGTGTTTTTTTATTTCAATGTAATAAATTCATTTTTCATTTTGCTATATCTCCATTTCCATTAAATTGACAGCCATGATGTGTTGCTGATGATTAAAGTTCCCCTCTCCCAACATTCAGGAAACAAATTAGCAGTCTATTATATATCGGAAAGAAAATATCGCCATTGATTTCAATAGAAAAACTTTATTTTTCTTTATGCGTTGTCTCAATTTCTTTTCAAGTTACAGCCATGCCGTTTTGAACATGATTGGATTACCACATTTCCTCCGTTCTGGCAAAAATTCTCAGTTCTATGATGTACAGGAGAAAAAATATCAAATGAAGTATGTTTTGCTATTGACTTCGATAGAAAATCTCTATTTTTTCAGGTTGCTATATCTTAATTTCTATTAAAGCTACAGCCATGCCATTTTGCACATAATTGGAATACCACATTCCCAACATTCCGGAAAAAATTTACTGTTTTATTATGTATAGGAGAGGAAATATTGCAAAAAGTGTGGTTTCCCATTGATTTCAATAGAAGAACTTCATTTTTCCTTTTGCAACCTATTAATTTCTATTAAAGCTACACCCATGACGTTTTGCTCATGATTGGAGTATCACATTTCCTACATTCGGGAAAAAAAATTTACAGTTCTATGATATACAGGAGAGAAAATATCGCAGAAAGTGTGTATTTCAATTAATTTCATACAAAAACTCAATTATTTATTTTGCCATATCTCAAATTCTACTTATGCTACTGCCACGCCCATTTGCACATTATTAGAGTACCACATTCCCTACATTCTGTCCAAAATTTGTGATTTTATTATTTATAGGAGAGAAAATTTAGCACAAAGTGTGTTTTCCCAGTGTGTTTTACATTTTACTGTATCTCAATTTCTATTAAAGCTCAAGCCATGCCGTTTTGCACATTACTGGAGTATTTTATCCAAAAAATTCTCGGAAAAATTTACAGTTCTATGTTGTATAGGAGAGAAAATATCACAGAGAGTGTGTTTAACTATTGATTTTAATAAAAAAAATATGCATTATTCTATATGCTATATCTCAATTTCTTTTAAAGCCCTTTGCCATGACATTTTGCACATGATTGGAGTACCTCATTCCCTACATTCTCACTAAAATTTACAGTTCAATGTTGAATAGGAAGGGAAATATCGCATAAAGTGAGTTTTCCTTATTGATTTCAATGTAAAAACTACATTTTTCTTTTTTGCTATCATCAATAGCTTTTGTGTATAGGATAGAAAATATCGAACAGAGTATGATTTCCCAATGATTAGAATAGAAAAACTCCATTTCTTATTTTGCTATATCAGAATTTCTATTAAAGCTGCAGACATGCCGTTTTGCACATGATTGGAGTACCTAATTCCCTAGATTCTTGCAAAAATTTACCGTTCTATCTTGTATAGGAGTGAATGTATCACACAAAGTGTGTCTTTTCATTGATTTTAAAGTAAAGATAACAATCTCAATTAAAGCTACAGCTTTGCTCTTTTGCACATAATTGGAGGACATCATTCCCTACATTATAACAAAAATTCCCAGCCCTATGTTGTATAGGAGAGAAAGTATCACAAAAAGTGTTTTTTCCTATTGATTTAAATGTAAAACAATTTCTCAGTATGTCTCAATTTCTATTAAAGCTACAGCCATGCCGTTTTGCACATAATTGAAGTACCTTATTCCCTATATTCTCGAAAAAATTTGCAGTTCTATCATGTAGAAGAAACAAAATGCACAAAATGCGTTTTCAATTGATTTTAATGATAAAACTTCATTTTTCTTTTTGCTACTATAACTCCTATTCCTTCTCCTATTCCCATTTATTTTAATAAAAAATACTTCATCTTTCTTTTTGGTATATCTAAATTTCTATTAAAGCTACAGCCATGCCGTTTTGCACATGATTGGAGAACCTCATTCCCTTAATTTTCAAAAAAATTTACAGTTCTATATTGTATAGGAGAGAGAATAACACACAAAGTGTGTTTTTTCATTGATTTTAGTTCAAAAACTTCATTTTTCTTTTTGCTACTACTGATTTTCTATAAAAGTTACAGCCATGCCATTTGGCTTATGATTGGAGTACCTCATTAACTGAATTTTTGCAAAAATTTCCAGTTCTGTGTTGTAAGAAGCGAAAGTATCACACAAAGTGGGTTTTTGCATTGATTTCCATGTAAAAACACCATTTTTCTTTTTGTAATATCTCAATTTGTCTTAAAGCTCCAGTCAATCCGTTTTTCACACGATTGGAGTACCTCATTCCCTTCCCTCCTGCAAAAATTTATTTTTCTATGTTGAGTAGGAGAGTAAATATCGCACAGTGTGTTTTCCCATTTACTTATATCTAAAAACGCCATTTTTCTTTTATCTATATCTCAATTTCTAATAAAGCGATATTCATGCCGTTTTTCACATGATTGGACTACGACATTCCCAACATTCTAGGTAAATATCATGATTCTAGTATGGATAGGAAAGAAAAAGCCACACAAAGTGTGTTTTCCCTTTGATTTTAATATAAAAACGCCATTTTTATTTTTGCTATATCTCAATTTCTAATAAAGCTACAGCTATGCCGCTTTACACATGATTGCAGTACCTTATTCCCTACATTGTAGAAAAAATTTACAGCTCTCTTAAGTATGGGAGAGAAAATTTCGTACAATGTGTGTCTTTCAATTGATTTCAATGTAAAAACTCCATTTTTTTTATTGCTATATCTCAATTTCTAGTAAAGATGCAGCCATGCCATTTTGCACATGATTAGAGTTCGACATTCCCTACATTCTAGCCAAAATTTACATTTCTATCATCCATAGGAGACAAAATGCACAAAGTGCGTTTTTCCATTTATTTCAGTGGAAAATCTACAACCATTTCGTTTTGCACAGGACTGGAGTACCTCATTCCAAACATTGTCACTAAAATTTATGCTTCTGTCTTGTAGATGAGAGAAAATTATAATTTGTATTCAAATTCTCAATTTGTACTCAATTTCTATTCAAGCTACAGCTGAGCTGCTTTGCAAATAATAAGAGTACCTCATTCCATACCTACTCACTAAAATTTACAGTTCTATCTTGTATAGATGAGAAAATATCACACAAAGTGTGTTTTCCCATGGATTTCAACGGAAAAACTACATTTTTCTTTTTGCTATATCTCAATTTCTATTAAAGCTACAGCCTTGCGTTTTGCACATTATTGGAGTACTACATTCTCAACATTCTTAATAAGAGTTATGATTCTATTACGTGTAGGAGGGAAATATCGCACAAAGGGTGATTTCCCATTGTTTACAATGTTAAAACTCCATTTTTCTTTTAGCTATGTCACAATTTTGATTAAAGCTACAGGCATGCCGTTTTGCACATGATTGTAGAACTTCACTCCCTACATTCTTGCAAAAATTTACAGTTCTATGTAGTACAGGAGAAAGAATATAAACAAATTGTGTTTTCTTAATGATTATAATTTAAAAACTCCATATTTCCTTTTGCTATATCTAAATTTCTATTAAAGATACATCCAACACGTTTTACACATGATTGGAGTACCTCATTCCCTACTTTCTTGCAAAAATTTACAGTTTTATGTTGTACAAGCGAGATTTCAATGTAAAAAACTAAATTTTTCTTTTTGATATATTGCATGTTCTATTAAAGCTCCTGCCATGGTGTTTTCCACACGATTGTAGTACCTCATTCCCTTCATTCTCACTTAAATTTACAGTTCTATGTTGCATAGGAGAGAAAATATCACAAAAAGTGTGTTTTCTCATTCATTAGAGTGTTAAAATTCCATTTTTCTTTTTTGGATATATCATATTCTATTCAAGCTACAGTCATGCCATTTTAAACATTATTGCAGTACCTTATTTCTCACATTCTTGAAAAATTTACAGTTCTATGTTGTATAAGAGAGAAAATGTAGCACAAAGTGTTTTCTCATTTATTTCAATGTAAAACTTCCATTCGCTTTTTGCTATATTTCAATTTCTATTCAAACTACAGTCATGGGCAGACCGCTAGGGGTCACATGATGGTGGCAGGCTTCATTTTGCTTGAGAGTCAAAATTAGCATTTTTGAAAGGAAATACCAACCAAAGAAGATTTAGACAAATGCCGTTTGCAAGTTAGAACAGCCAGATAACAAAAGGTAGGAAGGCGAAAGTGGGGTTTGAAACAGAAGCAAAATGTGGAGGTGTTTGCAGGCAATAATAAGCCTATCAACGACATCACATCTCCCATCGTTCTTTTCAGGCAAGCAGTCACCCAGGCAGCCACCAATCACTTTGATGGGCTGTTTGTTTGTGTTTTTTTTTCTTTCTTTCCTCCTTTCTTTTTCCACTTCTGACTGGGACGGTTTTCACCCTAACTTAAGGGCCTATTTATTTTTTCATTGTGTTTATTATTTTTATAAATTATTAATCTTTTACTATTAGCATGTAAGTTTTTTGGTTAAGTGTAAGGTGTGAAGGGTAGAATGCCAGGTGAGTGTGAGATCTCAACTAACTTGGGGATGATTAGACACCTAATGAGTGTCTCCTGTGGGGTTGTACAGCACCTCCTCACAGGTAGCCCTGCCACCAGTACTGCAGGTTCTAGGCATCTGACTGTGGTACCCCAGTCAGAGCCAATGGATCAAATAATGGGTTTAGACTTCGATTTGTGATGTGGATAGTGGGGACCCTCTAAGGGAAATCTTAGGAACTAGTTGCAACCCTAACTGCATTCATCCAAAAGACAAGGTAAAAGGAAAACAGGTCAAGGGCTCTTGGTGAGGGATACAAACTGATTTTCACAAGTAGCAAAGATGGACAAAATGGGGTGGGTATTGCAATGAGTAATTATTTACAGCAGGGGATCACTTCAGTTTAGAGAGTGAGTAGTAGTATAATGTTAGTTACAGTAACATAGAGGGAATTGGGCTCTGCCTCATTAGTGCATATGCCCCCAAGCACGCCTGTGGGACAAAATGAAACAGAGTTTTGTAACGACTTTGATGAGGTGGTTCAGTCAGTAAATAGCACAATTGGACAGGGCAAAAGAAATGAGTGACTAATTATTGGGGGAGACTTTAATGCACATGTGAGTAAGAATGGCCTGGGATATGAGGAAGTACATGAAGGAAGGGGGTATGAGGCAATCAACCCCAAGGGGCAGAATGTCCTTGAAACAGCAAGAGCACACTGCCTTGAATTGGCAAATACATGGTTCAGTAACAGGGAAAATCACCTAATCACTTTCCGATCACCACAGGGGACATCCCAAATAGACTTTTTGTGGATTGGAAGCAACGTAGGGTAGAGATTCAAGACTGCTGGGCACTACCTTATGAGGATTTCCAGAAGGAGAGTGGTTATAATTTGCTCATGGTAGAAATGTTAATAAAGGGGATAGTTAGGAAACACACCTGGAAAAGAGAATCAGTTATCAGATGGTTTAAGTGACCCATAATGGCCGATGAATTCCAGCAGGAGGTTCTCAGACATGTTAACTGGGACAGGGATGGGCCAGCTAATGCCATGTGGGATAGGGTTGCTATGAAGAATAGGAGATGTGGAGAGGTGCTGTTAGGCATAGGTAGAATAGGAGGCACTTACCAGGATAGGCAGACATGGTGGTGAAATGAGGAAGTGGAAGCAGCCATAAAAGTAAAGAAGGTGGCTTTCATAGGTGGAGAGAAACAGAGGGTCAGGATTCAAAGGCCGAATATGTTCATGCAAGGAAAAATGCGAGAAGAGCTATTGCCCTGGCCAAGTACCAGAAGTATGAGGCTCTCTATGAAAAGCTGGGGACAAGGGATGGAGAGAAAGCATAATTTAGACTGGCCACGACCAAGGACAGAAATAGTAAGAATGTCACCAGGGCCATAACAGTCAAGGATACTAAGGGTAGGGTCCTTTTCCAACCAGCAGAGGTAATCAAAAGATGGGAAGAATACTACAGGGCCTCTTAAATGCTGCCACTTGTGCAACAGCCACAGATAACAAACTTCATACACCACTGGCAGTGGACAGGGTGAGTGAGGATGCAATAGTCAGAGCCCTTCGCAAGGTGAAAAGTCTGAAAGCAGTAGGCCGTGATAAGATACCCATGGACGTTTGGCATGCCTTAGGAACCATAGGAACTAAATGGCGAGGAACGATTTTCAATAAGTCAGCAAATGGTGACAGGAAGCCATCTGAATAGAGAGAGAGAGAGAGAGAGAGAGAGAGAGAGAGAGAGAGAGAGAGAGAGAGTTGGGTAGCTCCACTTTTCAAGGGTAAAGGAGATACCCAGGATTGTGAAGACTATCAAGGCATAAAGCTGATGAGGCATTCTATGAAACTGTGGGACCAACTCATAGAATGTCGCCTCAGAAACCTGACCTAGTGTCCAGGGAAATCAATTTTTATTTATGCCAGGTAGGTCCACCATGGAAGCAATCTTTATTCTATTTGTTTGTTTGTTTGTTGGAGTTTAAGGTCCCGTCAACTACGAGGTCATTAGAGACCCGTCCACTGTATAGTTCTAATGCATATCCTGCACAGACACTACACTAATGCGACGATTATTGGGTATTAGCAGTACCCAGCTTTCCCGAGCGACCACCCATGTCAGTACTAACTGGGCTTGCATTGCTTAACTTCAGTGATCAGACGAGAACTGGTGTGTCCAACGCAACTCGCCGCTCCCTCTCTTTATTCTTTAACAGATGATAGAGAAACACAGAGCAGCAAAGATAGGCCTGCATGCTGTATTAATTGACCTGGAGAAGGCCTATGACAGTGTCCCTAGACAGGTACTGTGGAGCATTTTAAGAAAGAAAGGAGTAGATGATGGCCATATTAGGATAGTGCAGGATATGTATGAGGGTTGCATTGCTAGGGTGAGGACAGAATGGGGAAACACTGCATGATTCAATGGGCAGGTTGGGGTGCATCAAGGGTCAACATTCAGCCCATATCTATTTACCCTAGTAATGGATGAGCTGCTGACAGGAATAGGGGAATGGGCCCCTCAGTTTCTGGCATTTGCTGATGACGTGGGAAGGCTGGAGGAGTCCAAAAAGGATGCACAAAAAGGCCTGCATAACATTAAAACGGCAAAAGAGATTGGGGACCTTAAGGTGAACATGAAATAGACTGAGTAGTTAGCTTTCAATTTCAGTGGCAAAGGACAAGAGGGCGAGATCAGTTGTGGTGGTGAGAAGATGCCAGGGGTGCAGGAGTTCCAGTATTTAGGATCAGTTTTCCAGACCAATGGTAAGATCGATTCAGATGTGACACATAAGATTAAGGCAGCATGGCAGAAAGTGAGACAGGCAAGCAGGGTCTTGTTTGACTGATGGGTACCAATTAAGCTGAAGGGCAAAGTGTATAGAACTGTCGTTAGACCCGCTATGTTGTATGGCTCAGTGATGGGCAGTTAGGAAGAACCATGAAGTGCAAATGCAAGTAGCAGAGATGTGAATGCTGTGCTACATGAGTGATGTGTCCAGAGCTGATAGAATCTGAAACACTTATGTTAGAAGTAGCTTGGGAGAGGGGGACATTGCAGAGAAGATGAGGGAGAATTACCTGAGGGTGATGGCAGCAAAAGGGGTAGGGGACGACCAAAACGGACATGGGTGCAGGTGGTGCAAAGGGACATTAAGGCATGCAGGGTGGATGGGGACCTGGAGGCGGATAGGCTGTAGTTAAAAATCAGAACACACAGACCTGACCCTTTATCAGGCAGGAGAAGGGTGAGATGATGAAGATTATGATATTAAAGCTTCAGCCATGCCGTTTTGCACATAATTGGAGAACATCATTCCCTACATTTTCACAAAAATTTACAGTTCTATGTTGTTTAGGAGAGAAAATATCGCTCAAAGTGATGTTTCCCATTCATTTCAATGTAAAAACTCTATTATACTTTTTGTTCTATCTCCATTTCCATTATGGCTACAGCCATGCTGATTAGCACATTATTGGAGTACCTCATTCCCTGCAATCTTGATAAAATTTACATTTCTATGTTACATAGGAGAGAAAATAATGCACAAAGTGTATTTTTACATTGATTTAAATGGAAAAACTTCATATTTCTTTTTGCTATATCTCAATTTGTATAAAAAGCTACAGCCATGCCGGTTTGCACATGATTGGAGTACCTCATTCCCTTCATTCTCGCAAAAATGGACAGTTCTATGTTGTATAGGAGTGGAAATATTACACAAATTGTGTTTTACTATTTATTTTAATGTAAAAACTTCCATTTTCTATTTGCTATATCTCAATTTCTATTAAAGGTACAGCCATGCCATTTTGCACATGATTGGAGTACCTCATTCCCTACATTCTTTAAAAAATTTGCAGCTCTACGTTGTATAGGAGAGAACATAATGTAAAAGCGTGTTTTCCCATTGATTTTGATGTAATAACTCCATTTTTCCTTTTGCTATATCTCAATTTCTATTTAAGCTACTGCCATGCCATTTTGCAAATGGTTGGCAAACCTCATTCTCTACATTATCACAAAAATTTACAGTTCTATGTTGTATACGAGAGAAATTATTGCCCAATGTTTGTTTTCCAATTTATTTTAATGTAAAAACTCCATTTTTATTTTTGCTACATCTCATTTTCTATTAAAGCTACAGCCATGCCATTTTGCACATGACTGGAGTACATCATTTTTACATGCATACTAAAATTTACTGTTCTATGCATATAGGAGAGAAAATATCGCAAAATGTCTGTTTTCCAATTTCTTTCAATGAAAAAACTCCATTTTTCTTTTGCTATATCTTAATTTCTATTAATGCTACAGCCATGCTGTTTTGCACATTATTGGAATACCACATTCCCAACAATCCGGATAAAAGTTATCATACTATAAGTTATTATACTGATTTCAATATAAGAAATCTGTTTTTCTTTTTTCTGCATCTCAATTTCTATTAAAGCTACAGCCATGCTGCTTTGCACATGAATGGAGTACCTTATTAACCAGATTCTTGCAAAACTTTGCAGTTCTATGTTGTATAGAAGAGAAAATCTCGCTCAATGTTTGTTTTTCAATTAATTGGAATGTAAAAACTCCATTTTTCTTATTGCTATATTTAAATTTCTATTAAAGCTGTAGCCATGCCGTTTTGCACATACTTTGAGTACCACATTCTCTACATTCTAGCCAAAATTTGCAGTTCTATCATGTATAACAGACAAAACGCATAAAGTGCGTTTGCCCATTTATTTAATAGAAAAACATTGTTTTTTTTGGCAATATCTCAATTTCTTTTAAAGCTACAGCCTTGCCGCATTGAACATGATTGCAGTATCACATTCCCTACATTCTGTACAATATCTGTGTTTCTGCTAGGTATAGGAAAGAAAAAATAGCAGAAAGTGTGCTTTAATATTGATTTCAATAGAAAAACTTCATATTTCTTTTCGCTATATCTCAATTTGTATTAAAGCTTCACCCATGCTGTTTTGAACATGATTCAGTTACCTCATTCCCTACATTCTCACAAAAATTTACAGTTGTATGTTATAAGGAAAAAAATATTGCACAAAGTGTGTTTTCCCATTGATTTCAATATAAAATCTCCAGTTTTCTTTTTGCTGTATCTTAATTTTTATTGAAGCTACAGCCATGAGGTTATTGCACATGATTGGGGTACCTAATTCCCTACATTCTTAAAAAATTGACAGTTCCATATTATATAGGAGAAAAAATATCGCCCAAAGTGTGTTTTTGATTGATTTCAATGTGAAAACTCCATTCTTCTTTGTGTTATGTCTCAATTTCTGTTAAAGCTACAGCCAATCCGCTTTCCACATGATATCACAATCCCTACTTTCTATCCAAAATTTTTGGTTCTATTAGGTATAGGTAAGAAAATATCAGACAAAGTGTGCTTTCTGATTAATTTCAACCGAAAAACTTTATATTTCTTTTTGCTATATCTCAATTTCTATTAAAGCTACAGCCACGCCATTTTGCACATGATTGGATTACCTCATTCTCTACATTCTCAAAAAAATTTAAAGTTCTATGCTTTTAGAATAAAAAAATATGGCACAAAGTGTGTTTTCCCATTTATTTTAATGTAAAAACTACATTTTCCAATGTAAAAACTCCATGTTAAGTAGGATAAAAAAATATGGCACAAAGTGAGTTTTCCCATGGATTTCAATGTCAAAAAAAGCAAATTTTCTTTATTCTCTAACTTAATCTCTAATACAGCTACAGCCATTCTGTTTTGCACATGATTTTTGTACCTCATTTCATACATTCTCAAAAAATTTACCATCCTACGCAGTACAGGAGAGAAAATATTGCACAACGTGTGTTTTCATATTGATTTTGATTTAAAAACTATCATTTTTTACTGCTATATCTCAATTTCTATTAAACCAACAGCCATCCCATTTTGCACATGATTGGAGTACCACATTCCCTACATTCTGGATAAAAGCTATGATTCTCTTGTGTGCTTGTGTGCTATGATCTACCTCCTTTTTGTGTTCTGAGAAACATGGGTTTCGTCTGGGGTATTGCACTGAGACCAATTTACTGATGCATTTGGATATGATCAACAGGGCATTCAAACAGTGATGACAGGTTGTCATGATATACCTTGATCTTTCTAATGCATTTCATTGTGTATCATTACGTCTGCTATTATGGAAATTGGCTGAGTATGGACGAGCAGGCAATCTATTAGGTCTAGTAAAGAGCAAACTCAGTATAAGGATAAATTTTATTTGAATAGGACAGTATGTTATTAGCCATCATTATATGCAATAGGTGGGCTTGCCACAGGGTAGTGCCCTTCATCCAATTTTATTTAATATTTTTGTGAACGATCTTTATTGCAATATGCCTCCCAAGGTTACATGTCTGGGATTTGCTGATGATCTGAAGACCTCAAAGATCGTGTTGATTCAGCAGTCAGCAGAACTGTTGAATGTGTCCATAAGGCTGGTGGAACAGTGGCTGACCTATAATAATTTAGTGGTCAACCAAGGCAAAACTCTGGTAATATCATTTCATTGGATTCACACAACTATAATATTTCCATATAAATTTGTAGAAGAATCATTGTTTCCCCATAGTGGAATTGTGCATGATTTAGGTATAATCTTAGATTCTAAGCTAAAAATTTGCAAGTCATTTGCATTACTTATAATTAAAAGTCAAGAGAGCATACCATGCTATTGTATAAATAAAATGTATGCAAAACACTCCTAGATCTTACTCTGGTTTTTAAATCATTATTAAACCCAGCTATCACCTATTGTATTATTTGTTAGTCTGGATGTAGACTTTCTCATATTGACAATTTGGCACGAATACACGATAATCTTTTAAACAGTAGTGAATATCAACAAAATAATAGTGGGCGTATGAGGCATACTTCTTCTGCTAACCCTTTATGAAGTTAATAATTTATTCTCAGATTATGTGGCTGCATTGGCTATTTTCACATTGCATAGACAGTGCATATCTGCTTAGAACACTTGCATTCTTTGCTCCAGGTCGAAACTTACGACAAAAATATTTATTTGCAATGGCTTAGGAATACTAATAATCCAGTATATTAAGCTAAAAGAGCTTTCAGTAATCTTGAGCTAACATTGGACGACTTGTCATCATCTCAAAACTTAAAATCTAAAGTAATTAGGCTACTTAATCAAATGTACATCATGATTAGAATATAAGTTTCATCAATTATAGTGTATGTATAAGTGCATTATAATTGCTACAAGGAGCTTGATTAATTGTCACACCTGTGGTTTATTGTTTATTTGGTTCTATATTTTTATTATTTGAATTTTAAATAATTAAGTAAGATTACTGTAGCTTGTTCTTACGATATTTTAAAATTTAACGTATTTTACATTACATTGTATTATTTTATTCATTCATTCACTGAAATTCAGTTTTATGGATTTTAGCTTGTAAGCATATACTATTAGTATTAATATTTTTACACTATAATAAGTTACATTATTATATCCTTGTACAATGGTAAATTTTCCCCTTTCCTTTTCATTTATTCCCTACCCTTTCTATTGCCATTACCTCAAGTCAATTCCCATGTCATTACCCTTCCCCTTGTCTCTACCTCATTTCCCATATTCTCATTTCCAATTGTTTCACTCACCATCCCCTACCTTAGGGTTCGCCTGTTTAGGGGATGTGAAGCTCAGTACATTAACATTAACGTTAACATCCCTGAATTTTTTTAAAGATACTGCTTTTCATTTGAATGCAATATCTCAATGCTATCTTTTCTCAATGCTCTCTTCTCTGCTATATCTCAATTTCAATTAAAGCGGCAGCCTTGGAGTACCTCATTCGCTACATTCTCAAAAAAATTTACAGTTCTATGTTGTATAGGAGAAAAACTATTGCACAAAGTGTGATTTTAATGCAAAAACACCATTTTTCTTCTTCCTATATCTCAATTTATTTTAAAGCTACAGCCATGCCATTTGATACATAATTGTTGTTCTACATTTCTAACATTGTGGATAAAAGATATGATTTTATTATGTATAGGAGAGAAAATATCGCAAAAAGGGTGTTTTCCTAATAATTTCAATGTAAAAACTCGATTTTTTCTTTTTGCTGTATCTCACCTTTTATTAAAGCTACAGGCATGCTGTTTTGCCCACGATTGAAGTACCACATTTCCAACATTCTGGATAAAAGTTATGATTCTATTATGTATTAGAGAGAAACTATCACAAGAAGTGTGTTTTCCCATTGATTTCCATATCAAAACTTCATTTTTCTTTTTGCTACATTTCAATTTGTATTAAACCTACAGCCACCCCGTTTTGCACATGATTGGGGTACCTCATTCCCTACATTTTTGCAAAAATTTACAGTTCTATGTTGTGTGGAAGAGAATATATCGCACAAAGTGTGTTTTGTTATTGATTTCAATGTATAATTTCCATTTTTGTTTTCCTATATCTTAATTTCTTTCAAAGCTACAGCCATGCTGTTTTGCACATGATTGGAGTACCTCATTCCCTACATTCTCGGAAAAATTTACAGTTCTATGTTGTATAGGAGAGATAATATCGCACAAAGTAAGTGTCCTTATGATTTCAATGTACAAACTCCATTTTTTTTGCTATATCTCAATATCTAGTAAAGCTGCAGCCTTGCAATTTTGCAAATGATGCAAATACTATATTCCCGACATTCTGAATAGAAGTTATAATTCTATTATGTATAGGAAACAAAATGTCGCTTAAAGTGTGTTTTTCATTGATTTCAATAAAAAACTCCATTTTTTTTTCTTTTTGTTATATTTAAATTTTTTTTAAAGCTACACCCTTGCCATATTGCACATGATTGGAGTGTCTCATTCCCTACACTCTTGCAAAAATTTACAGTTCTCTTTTGTATAGGAGAGAAAATACTCCACAAAGTGTGTAAAAACAATTTTTCTTTTTGCTATCTATCAATTTCTATTAAAGCTACAGCCATGCTATTTTGAATTTGATTGTAGTACCACATTCCCAAAATTCATGATAAAAGTTATTATTCTATTATGAATAGGAGAGAAAATATCACAGGAAGTGTTTTTTCCCATTGATTTCAATGTAAAAACTCCATTTTTCTTTTTGCTCTATTGAAATTCTATTAAAGCTACAGACATGCTGTTTTGCACATGATTGGATTAGCACATTCCCAACATTTTGGATAAAAGTTATGATTCTATTATGTATAGGAAAGAAAATATTGCACAATGTGTGCTTCATATTTATTTCAATGAGTTATAGCCAAGCCGTTTTGCATATGATTGGAGTACTTCATTTCCAACATTCTCGTAAAAATTTATAGTTTGATGTTTTATAGGAGAGAATATATCACACAAAGTGTGTTTACCCATTGATTTCAATGTAAAAACTCCATTTTTCGTTTCACTATATCTCAATTTCTATTAAAGGCAACACTGATGCCATTTTGCACATGGTTGGAGTTCCTCATTCCCTACATTCTCAAAAGAATTTACAGCTCTATATTGTATAGGAGAGGGAATATTGCACAGCATCTTTTCCCATTGAATTCAATTTAAAAACTCCATTTTTCTGTTTGCTATAACACAATTTTTATTAATGCAAAAGCCATGCCGTTTTGCAATTGATTGGGCTACTGCATTCCCAACATTCTGGATAAAACTTATGATTCTGTTATTTGAAAGAAAGAAATTTTGTGAAAAGTGTGTTTTCCCATTGATTTCAATGTAAAAACTCTATTTTTCTTTTTGCTATATCTAAATTTCTATTAAAGCTTCAGCCGTGCCAATTTGCCCATGATTGGAGTACAAGTTTCCCCGACATTCTGGATAAAACTTGTGATTCTGTTATTTGAAAGAAAGAAATATCGCACAATGTTTTTTCCTATTGATTTCAATGTAAAAACTACATTTTTCATTTTCCTATATCTCAATTTCCATTAAAGCTACAGCCATTCTGTTTTGCACATGATTGGAGTATTACATTCCCTAAAGTCTGTTCAAAATTTGTTTTTCTATTATGCATGGGAAAAAAATCACACAAAGTGTGTTTAACTATTGTTTTCAATGGAAAAACTTCATATGTTTACAGTTAGATGTTGTATAGAAGAGAAAATGTCGCACATTGTTTTTTCCAATTGATTTCAATGTAAAAACTCCATTTTTCGTTTTGCTATATCTCAATTTGTATTAAAGCTACAGCCACGTCTTTTTGCACATGATTGGAGTAATTCAATTCCCACATTCTCACAAAAATTTACAGTTCTATGGTCTATCAGTCGCTAGGTGGCGCATGACCACTTTCAAATGCATGCACCCGATTACATGCTCCCGATTTTTTGCAAATTTCTGAAGCCTTACCAGGAATCTCTAATCAAAATCAACTTACCTTTTTAAGGGAGGATAAAAACGATCCAGGGCATGTTAACGCCAGAGGATTTTGGCACCAAAATCGTTGTGGTGGAGCAGCACTGAAGGTTGGGGATTAAGCCTAACCTCATGGATGTTGCTAGCACTCTCATCATACTCCAGTGTGGCGTGGGCGTCGTCTGCACAGACGACCACCATGCTCCACGTGGATCAAGGTGCCGACTTCATCTGGCAAAAAGTTTTTCTATATATATATATACAGTAAATCACCAATTATCCAGCATCCTTGGGACAAACCATGTGTCAGACAACTGAATTTTCTGGGTAACTAAAGCACTCATATGTTGAAGGGTGTATCAAATGTACAATGTTTCAAAAAGGATGAATACTCCTTCCCTGTACTTTTTTTAAGAACACATCAACAAATGCACCTACTATACTTGACTTTTCCAGATACAACAAAATAGTCTTAATAATTATTGTTGAAAGGTTTGAGTACAATCAAAGTTATTTATATTTATTTGATTCCAATTCATTTCACATTTGCACAATTTCCCACCTTTTGTCCTCCTCATAATGCTGTAACTATTTCATGATCTTTGAGCATAAAAAATTGTTAGAACGATTTTGTTACAAAGTTATTAATGATGAGCCTTCTCACAGTCAAGGAGATTGAGCTGCCTGTTAAGAGGTGCCAGTGTTAACTTTTGGCGGCCATGTTTAAAGAGTATTTTGCAGGGCCTTCTGAAAGAAAAAAATCATTTTACATTTTGATACATTTTTATAAAGCCTGTTCATTAGGCCATGTTGCAGAAAACGCACTGCAGAGAGCATCTGAAGTTGACATACTCTATATATTTTTTGAAGGGTTGGGATAAATTTGAAGTTCTGACTCAATTTCCAAAAAAAATTAATAATGCATTCCCAGTATTTCAAAGCACTATTTGCATTTTGTATATGCATCTTGATATAAGTGAAACCCAGTATGTTTTGCACTGTATGTTATTTTATTAATATTAAGAGCAGTCATATATGTGAACACATTAAACAGAATCCATATCTTTGGAAACATCTTGAACATCAGTTTGCTTTAATAATTTGATTTGTCTCACTTTGTAAATGCATTGCAATATACCATATTATCTCATGTATAATATGCAATTTTTTTCCCAAAAAATTGGATGCAAAGTGTGGGTGCATATTATACATAGGTGTAAAAATTTCAGCCATTATCAGAGAACACTAAACACACATAAAGAACACTGAATCATTCATTGAAAGCAAGAAGAGACATGTTTGATTTTTAATTTCATATAACTTCTATTAGATGCTGTTTTGAGTTACTTTTATAAATATAATATTTAGCTACCCACACTTTATTTACCTTTATACAATAATAATACTAGCGTACTACTATGAAAAATTAACAAGTCCTGTAATAAAAATGAATATTCTAAGTCCAGTTATGTCCAACAATACCGATATTAAATGCCTAAGAATTCTTCACAATCGTCATCTGAAAAAATTGGGAACTGGCTTACTTAACCTGTGTATTATACATGAGCATTAATATTTATCTTTAACCAAGTCTTACATGGGTTCATATTATACATGACATAAAACGGTAATTGCAAAATGATTCCCACCCTACATACCATGAATTTTATAACAGTTTGGAAACATTCTTGGCCATATTGGAAAGGTAGGCCAAAAGATTTAGTGTCTTCCTATTATGTAAGGGTACCATTCCCCATTGCTGGATAAATGGTAATGCCAGGTATCTGGATGCCACATAATGGGGCTTTTACTATATATCTATATATATATATATCTATATCAGGTTAATTTTATTAGTTTATTTTTATATTATTATATATTACTAGGCAATAGTATTAATATTAGTAGTACTTGCATGTTTACTAGTATATAGAAATAATATTTTAAATATATCATTTACATAGCTGCATAGTGTGTTTAAATGGCAGCCTGCAGTGTCAAAGGGGTCAGGACATTGGTCCCTATGGCTGACAGTGTGTCGATTGTCCTCCATGGGGTAAGCTGGCATCTTCCAATGGCAAGAAGCACCAATGTTAGTGTGGGTTCTCGATGCCTGGCTAGGGCGCCCCAGTCAGAGCATTTACCAACAAGAGAGCAGGCTTTGGTCTTTCATGTGGAATGTAGGGACCTTTACTGGTAAAACAGTGGAGTTGGTGAATATCCTAAAGCATAGCAGGATCCAGGTAGCCTTTCTACAGGAAACCCGATGGAAGGAAAAAGGTCAAAGGGCCCTGGGTGAGTGTTACAAGCTTATATATTCAGCTAGAGAACAGGGACGAAATTGGGTGGGCATAGTATTAGATATGGAGCTGCATACAGGAGTCACCCTGGTTCAGCAAGTTAATAGTAGGCTATTGATAGTTAGAGTGAAGTGGCAAGGAGTTGTTCCCCACCTTATCAGTGTCTATGCCCCTCAGGCAGGTCTGGAAGAACCCACAAAGGTGGGCATCTGGACAGATTTTGAGGACCTGGAGCACTCACCAGAGGGTGAGACAGGGAAGATCTGTGAGAATTAGCAGTCAGTTATTGGTGGGGACTTTAATGGTCATGTAGGGAAGGATAACCAGGATTATGAGGTGGTCCGTGGGATATGGGGTTATGGCACAGCTAGCTTAGATGGGCAGCGCCACCTTGACATAGCAAATGAACTCAGACTTGCACTGACAAACACATGGTTTAGGAAGAGGGACAAGCACCTAATCACATTCCTGTCGCCAAGGAATGTCACAGCTAGAGCTACAGCCATGCCCTTTTGCACATGATTGGAGTACCTCATTTCCTATATTGAGGCAAAAATTTGATGTTCTATGTTGTATAGGAGAGAAAATATAGAAGAAAGTTTGATTTCCCATTGATTTCAATGTAAAAACTCAATTTTTCTTTTTGCTATATCTTAATTTTTATTAAAGCTAAAGCCATGCCGTTTTGTATATGAAAGGATTACCTCATTCCATACATTCTCACAAAAATTTACAGTTCTATAGTACATAGGAGAGAAAATATCGCGCAAAGTGTGTTTTCCTATTGATTTCAATGCAAAAACCCCATTTTTCATTTTGCAATATGTGAATTTCTATTTAACCTATGGCAATGCCATTTTGCATATATATGGAGTACCACATTCCCTGCATTCTAAAAAATAGTTATGATTCTATTATGTATAGGAAAGAAAATATCGCACAAAGTGTGTTTTTCATTAATTTTAATGTAAAAACTCCATTTTTATTATTGCTAAATCTCAATTTTTATTAAAGCTGCAGCCATGTCATTTTGCACATGATTGGAGTACCTTTTCCCTACATTCTCAATAAATTTACAGTTAAATGTTGTGTAGGAGAGAATATATCGCACAATGTATGTTTTCAAAATGATTTCAATGTAAAAACTCTATTTTTCTTTATCATACAATTAAATTTCTATTAACACTACAGCCATGCCGTTTTATATATTATTGGAGTACCTCATTTCCTACATTCTTTAAAAATTTACAGTTTTCTGTTGTGTAGGAGAGAAAATATTACTCAAATTGTGTATTCCTATTAATTTCAATGTAAAAACTCCATTTTTTTCCTATTTATCAATTTCTATAATAGCTACACCCATTCCGTTTGTACATGATTGGAGTACATGGTTTGTACATGATTGGTTTTATTATGCATAGGAAAGAAAACTTCTTACAAAGTGTGTTGGAAATTGGAAAGTTAATTGGAAAAACTCCATTATTCTTTTTGCTATATCTCAATTTCTATTAATGTTACAGCCATGCCGTTTTGCACATGATTTGAGCACCTCATTCAAGTTATTATTTAAAAAATTTACAGTTCTATGTTATATAGCAGAGAAAATATCGCCCAAAGTGTGTTTTCCTATTGATTTCAGTGTAAAAACTCCATTTTTCATTTTGCTATATCTCAATTTCTATTAAAGCTACAGCTTTTCCGTTTTGAACATTATTGAAGTACCTCATTCCCAACATTCTTGCGAAAATTTACAGTTCTATGTTGTATAGGAGAGAAAATATCCTACAACGTGCATTTTTCCATTGAGTTAAATGTTAAAAATTTATTTCTCTTTTTGCTATATCTCAATTTCTATGAAAGCTACAGCCTTGCCGATTTGCACATGACGGCAGTACCTCTTTCCCATTCCAGCAAACATATATAATTGTATGTTGTATAGGAGAAAAATATCGCCAAAAGTGTGTTTTCCATTGATTTCAATGTAGAATCTCCAATTTTCTTTTTGCTATATCTAAATATCAATTAAGGCTGCAGCCATGCCATTTTGCACATAATTGGAGTACCTCATTTCTTGTATTCTCACAATAATTTACAGTTCTATGTTGTACAGGAGAGAAAATATTGCACAAATTGTGTTTTGTATTGATTTTAATGTAAAAACTCCATTTTTTGTTTTCCTATATCTTAAGTTCTAATAAAGCTACAGCCATACCCTTTTGAACAATATTTGGAGTATCTCATTCCCCACGTTCTTGGAAAAATTTACAGCTTTATGTTGTATAGGAGAGAAAATATCAAACAGGAGTGGGTTTTTCTTTGATTTCAATGAAAACTCCATTTTTTTGCTAAATCTCAAGTTCTATTAGATCTACAGCCATACAGATTTTCACTTGTTTGGATTACCTCATACACTACATTCTGTCTGAAATTTGTGGTTCTATTATGTATAGGAAAGAAAATATGACACAAAGTGTGTTTTTTCATTGATTTAAATTCAAATACTGCATATTTCTTTTTGCTATATCTCAATTTCTATTAAAGCTAGAGCTGGGGCATTTTGCACATGATTGGAGTTCCTCATTTCCTAAATTCTTGCAAAATATTTCAGTTTTTATTTGTATAGAAGTTAGAATTTTGCACAAAGTGTGTTTTCCGATTGATTGTAATTTAAAAACCATTTTTCTTTTTCTTATTTATCAATTTCTATGTAAGCTACGGTCATGCTGTTCCGCACATATGTTAAGTACCTTATTCCCTGCATTCTTGGTAAAATTTGCAGATCTATGTTGTATAGGAGAAAAAATATCATTCAAAGTGTGTTTACTCAATGATTTTTAATGTAAAAACTCCATTTTTCTTTTTCCAATAACTCAATTTCTATTTAATCTACAGCCACGCTTTTTGTAACATGATTGGAGAACCTCATTCCCTACATTTTCAAAATAATTTACAGTTCTATGTTGCATAGCAGAGAAAATATCACGCAAAGTGTGTTTTTCCATTGATTTCAATGTAAAATCTCCATTTTCATTTTACTTTACATCAATTTCTGTTGATGCTGCATTCATGCCGTTTTTAACATGTTTTGAGTACCTCATTCCCTACATTTTCAAAAAAGTTTACAGTTCTATGTTGTATAGGAGAGAAAATATCACACAAAGTGTATTTTCCCATTGACTTCAATTTAAAAACTCCATTTTTCTTTTTCCCATATCTCATTGAAGTACCACATTCCCAACGTTCTGAATATAAGTTATGATTCCATCATGTATTGGAAAGAAAGTGTTGCACAAAGGGTATTTTCCCAAGGATTTCAAAGTAAAAGCTTCATATTTCTTTTTGCTATATTTCAAATTTTAATAAAGCTAGAGCCATGCCCTACATTTCCATAAAAATATACAGTTCGATGTTGTATAGGAGAGAAAACATTGCACAAAGTGTAATTTACCATTAATTCTTTTTGCTATATCTCAATTTCTATTAAATCTGCAGCCATGCCGTTTTGCACATGATTGCAGTACCTCATTCCCTACATTTTTGCCGAAATCAACAGTTCAATGTTGTATAGATTACAAAATATCGCACAAAGTGTATTTTCCTATAATTTCAATGTAAAACTTTTTTCTTTTTGCTATATCTCAATTTCTATTAAAGCTACAGCCATGCCGCTTTGCACATGATTGGGGTACCACATTCCCAAAACTCTGAATAAAAGTTATGATTCTATTATGTATAGTAAAGAAAATATATTTGACACAGTGTGTTTTTCTATTGATTTTAATATAAAAACTCCATTTTCTTTTTTGTGTATCTCAATTTCTATTAAAGCTGAAGCCATGCAGTTTGGCGCATGATTTAAGTACCTCATTCCCTACATTCTCACAAAAATTCATTGTTCTATGTTGTATAGGAAAGAAAATATCGCACAATGTGTGTTTTCCTATTGATTTTAATTTAAAAACTCCATTTTTCTTTTTCATATATATCAATTTCTCTTTCAGCTACAGCAATGCCGTTTTGCACATGATTGGAATGCATAATTTCCTACACTCTTTCATAAATTTACAGATGTACTTTCTATAGGAGGGAAAATATCACACAAAGGGTGATTTCTAATTGATTTCAATGTGATAACTCCATTTTTTTCTTTATCTTAATTAGTATTAAGGCTACAGCCATGCAGTTTTGCACATGATTGGAGTACCTCATTCCCTATATTCTCGCTAATATTTACAGTCCTGTTTTGTATAGGAAAGACCCATTGACCCATGACCCATTGATTTCAATGTAAAAACTCAATTTCTCTTTTTGCTATATCTCCATTTCTACTAAACCTGCAGCCATTCCGTCTTGCACGTGATTGGTGTACCACATTCGCTACATTCTGGCCAAAATTATCCGTTCTATCATGTATATGATACAAAATGCATAAAGTGCGATTTCCCATTGATTTCAATAGAAAAAAAATCATTTTTTTTACTACATCTTAAATTTCTTTTAAAACTACAACCATTCCGGTTTTCACAAGATTGGAATACCTCATACCATACATTCTTTCAAAAATCTACAGTTCTATGTTGCATTGGAGAGAAAATATCGCTCAAACTGTGTTTTTCCATTTATTGCTATGTAAAGACTCAACTTTTGTTTTTCATGTATATCAATTTCTATTAAAGCTACTGCTATGCCATTTTGTGCATTATTGAAGAACCACATTCCCAACATTTTGAATAAAAGTTATGATTATATTATGTATAGGAAAGAAAATATATTTACAAAGTGTGTTTCCTCATTGATTTCAAAGTAAAAACACCGTTTTTCTTTTTGCTATCTCTCAATTTCTTTTAAAGCAACACCCAAGCTGTGTAGCATATGATTGGATTACCCCATTTTCTAAATTCTCACAATAATTTACTGTTTTAGGTTGTATAGGAGAAAAAATATCACATAAAGTGGGTTTTCTGATTGATTTCAGTGTAAGAGTTCCATTCTTATTTTTACTATATCTCAATTTCTATTAATGCTACAGATATGCTTCTTTTTCAAATCATTGGAGTACCTCATTGTATAGGAGAGAAAATATCGCACAAAGTGCGATTTTTCTATAATATTAATAAAAAAACTCTATTTTTCTTTCTTCGATATCTTCGGTACCACATTCTCAAAATTCTGGATTAATGTTATGATTCTATTATATATAGGAATATAAATATCGCACAAAATGTGTTTTCCCATTTATTCTAATGTAAAAACAGCTTTTTCTTTTTGCTATATCTCAATTTCTATTTAAGCTACAGCAATACAGTTTTGCAAATGATTGGAGTATCGTATTCCCTACATTCTAACAAAAATTTATAGTTTTTTTTTTATATCAGAAAAAATATCGCTAATAGTATGTTTTTTCATTGATTTCAACGTAGAATCTTCATTTTTCTTTTTTCTATATCTCAAAATCTATCAAAGTTACACCCATGCCGTTTTGTACTTGATTGCAGTGCCTCTTTCCCTGCATTCTCGTTAAGAATTTAAATGATTTAAATTCCTTATACCCTACATTCTCACAAAAAATTACAGTTCTATGTTTTATAGGAGAGAAAATACCGCACAAAGTGTGTTTTCCCATTGATTTCAATGTGAAAACTCCATTTTTCTTTTTGCTCGATCTCAATTTCTATTAAAGTTGCAGATGATTGTAGTACCTCATTCTCAACATTCTTGCGAAAATTAGCGGTTCTGTGTTGTATAAGAGAGAAAATGTCGCATAAAGTGTGTTTTTCCATTGATTTCAATTTAAAAACTCCATTTCTTTGCAATATCTCTATTTCTTTTTAAGCTACAGCCATGCCATTTTTCACATGATTGGAGTACCTCATTCCCTACATTCCCAGGAAATGTTAAAGTTCTGTATTGTATAGCAGAAAAATATCACACAATTTGTTTTCCAATTTATTTCAATGTAAACACACCATTTCTGTTTTGCTATTTTTAAAATTCTTTTAAAGCTACAGCCATGCCGATTTGCACATAATTTGAGTACCTCATTCCCTACATTCCTGTTAAGATTTACAGTTATATGTTTTATTGCAGAGACAATATCACACAAAGTGTGTTTTTTTTTTATTTCAATGAAAAAGCTCTATTTGTCTTTTTGCTATATGTCATTTTCTACTAAAGCTTTAGCCATGTAGTTTTGCACATGACGTTTGGCATTGTTTGGCCAATATGGCAGTGGAGAGACCAACTCTCATTCTTATATACATTATGAAAAAGCTTCCAAAACCCTAGGGTTAAATTCCTGTGATCCCTCTGCAACACTAGTATTGTTAGGGTGGCTTTTTATTAGGCCCTCCACCTTATCCATTACAAGGCTATTCCACAGTGTAATGGTCATTGGAAAGAATGACCAGTAATATGGCTCGGTTTTGCCCTAATCTCCTTCAATTTATATGAATCATACTTTCTCTCTTATTACTTAGCAGGGGACACACATCAAACCAGAGGTCCATCACACCCCAGCAGCAGCAGTTGATAAACAAACTTATGCTGTGAAATGTTTGCCACTGGCTTAGGGTTTCCCAACCTAATTCCCTGATCATATCAGACACACTATCCCTGTAAGAAATTCTGTGGAAAAAAATTCTTGCTTACCCCTTTGTATCCTTTCAATCTCCCAAGATAATTCCTGCCTGAAGGGAAACCAAATTGGACTACCATATTCCAAAATTGGTCACATCATTGATATATATGTGGTTCCCCTCACCTCCCCTGTGCTTTCCTGAAGAACCCTACTAATCAGATGGTGGAATTTACCAGCCCTCCTAACCAATTTACTAATATTATCCTTCCATGGTACCTTGGTTATTTATAATTATTCCAAGATTCTTATGGGTCCCAACTTTCTCAACCTTAACTCCACCTGTATAGTAATCAAAATCAAGTAGCTACCTAGATCTTGATATTGTAAGAATCCTACACTTTTTCAGATTAAATGGCAGTTCCCATTCAACCCACCAATTGTAAATTTTATCAAGATCCTTTTGTAATTGTGTACAGGATAATAACACCCATCTAATATCCAGGCAGTACACTTGTCATCTGCAAATAGAGAATGTACAACAAAGGACCCCAAACACTTCCCTGAGGTACCCCTGATGTGGCTGGTTTCCATTAAAATGCACCACTCCTTTACATTACCCTCTGTTGTCTATCAAATAGATATGACCTTACCCACTGAGTAACGTTACTATGTATCCCTAGACTTGACATTTTTAAAATCAGCGTATCATGGGGCACCATGACAGAAGCCTGTTCAAAGTCTAAGAATGCAACATCAACCTGCTTTCTGTTGTCTAAAGACCTTTGAATTTAATCCATCTAGTAAGCCATTTGGGTGTCACATGACCTCCCTTTCCTAAAGCCATGCTGATTGTTGCTAAGGATGCCATTCTTTTCCAGATATCACATAATAGAGGAGAACAGGATGTGTTCAAAAACCTTGGAAAGAGCACTCGTTAATGAAACGGGTCTATAGCACTGAGGGTATCTTGTGTCTCCTGACTTGAAAATTGGTACCACATTAGCCAGTTTCCATGATAAAGGAACAATACCCATGTCTAATGATTTTCTAAATATTTCCACCAGGTAATAGTTATGTTTCCCTAAAAGTTGCAGCATAATATATAGAGAAATGCCATCAGGACCTGCAGCCTTTTGAACCACCGATTTTCATAGTAGTTGCTCAATTCCCACCCTAGTTATAGTAACCTCATCCATCCCCCCTTGAAAATCACTATAAAGTACCAGCTGAAAGTTCCTCCTACTGGTTGCAAAGCTTTTTGAAAATGCTTCATTGAAAACATTTGTAATAATAAGACTATCCTTAACTACATTTCCTGAACTATCTTTAACCACTGTATCCCCAAACACTCTTTCCTACACCTCTTATGATACCCCCAGAAAGCTTTTGGATTTTTCTAAACCTGTCTCCCAAAATGTTTTAATGAAAATTCTTGTAAGCCTTCTTCATATACACTTTAACCATTTTCCGGGCCTCCTTATAAACAAGCTCATTATTGTCATCACTCCCTCTCCTAAGTGCTTTCCTAGCCTTTCGCTGGTTCCGCAAAGCTACCTTCACCTCTTTTGTATACCATTCAGGAAAAGTATTATCCCTTATAATCTTAGAGGGGACAGCTCACTACTTGCCCTTCTCTAAGAGGGTTAGGAATCGTTGCCAAGATTCCTCAACACCACAGGTATTAAAATTGCTATAAAAATCATTTAACTCATATTCTAGATATGATTTAAAATATTCCCAATTTGCCTTATTGTATTGGTATGCCACTCTGTCTGGTGCCACCTGTCTAGGTAAGCTTTTAGCTATCTCCACCCTTACCCATGTATTGTCATTAATTTTTTCAATACACTCTACACTGTTGATAGAGCTAAGCAAATTTGTAAATACTAAATCTAAAATTATATCTTAATTTCTATTGAAGCTACAGCCATGTGGTTTCACACATAATTGAGTATATTATTCCCCAAATATTAAAGTTCTAAGTTCTATAGGATAGAAAATGTGTATTTTCCTTTTGATTCCAATGTGAAATCTCCATTTTTCTTTTTGTTATATCTCAATTTCTATTAAAGCTACAGCCATGCCATTTTGCATATGATTGTAGTACCTCATTCCCTACATTCTTGCACGAATTTGCAGGTCAATGTTGTATAGGAGAGAAAATATCGCACAACGTGTCTTTACCTATTAATTTCAAAATAAAAACTTTATTTTTCTTTTTGCTATATCTCAATTTCTATTAAAGCTACAGCCATGCCATTTTGCACATTATTGGCGTACCTTACTCCCTACATTCTCAAAAATTTTTTTACAGGAAATATCACACAAAGTGTGTGTTTCTATTGATTTGATAGTAAAAACTCCATTTTTCATTGTTCCATATCTCAATTTTTTATAAAGCAACAGACATGCAACTTTGCACATGATTTGAGTACCACATTCCCAACATCCAGGAGAAAAGTTATCATTCTATTATATACAGGAATAAAAATTTCGCACAAAGTGCATTTTTTCACTGATTTCAATTTAAAACCTCTATTTTTGCTTTTACTATTACTCAATTTCTTTTAAAGCTACAGCAATGCCATTTTGAACAAGATAGGAGTACCTCATTCCCTACATTCTTGCAAAAATTTACAGTTCTATGTTTTATCAGAGAGAAAATGTCTCACAAAGTGTATTTTCTCATTGATTTCAATGTAAAAACCATTTTTTTGTGGCCTGTATCTCAAATTCTATTCAAGCTACAGCCATGACGTTTTGTACCAGATATGAGTACCTCATTCCATACATTCTCAGAAAAATTTACAGTTTTATGTTTTATAGGACAAAAAATATCACTCAAAGTGATTTTCCTATTGATTTCTATTGAAGGTACAGCTGTGCCGTTTTGCACATAATTAAGGTACCTGATTCCCCACATTCTTGCAAAAATTTACTGTTCTATGTTGTATTGGAGGGAAAATATTACACAAAGTGTGTTTTAGCATTGATTTCAATGTAATAACTCCATTTTTCTTTTTGCTGTATCTCAATTTCTACTAAAGTTACAGCCATGGCATTTTTCACATAATTGGAGCACCTCATTCCCCTCATTCCTGAAGAAATTTACAGGTTTTTTTGTATAGGAGATAAAATATCACACAAAGTGTGTTTTCCCATTGAATTTAATGGAAATACTCCATTTTTCTTTTTGCTATATCTAATTTTATTTTAAAGCTACAGCCATGCCGTTTTGCACATGATTGGAGAACCTCATTTTCTATATTCTTGAAAAATTTGCACGTCTATGTTGTATAGGAGAGAAAATATCGCACAAAGTGCGTTTCCCTGTTGAATTCAATGTAATACTCCATTTTTCTTATTACTATGTCTCAATTTCTTTTAAAGCTACAACCATGCCATATTAAACATCATTGCTGTATCTTATTCTCTACATTCTCAAAAAAATGTAAAGAAAAAATATCACACAAAGTGTGTTTTTCTATTGATTTGATAGTAAAAACTCCATTTTTAATTTTTCTATATCTGAATTTCTATTAAAGCTACAGCCATGCTGCTTTGCACGTGATTTGAGTTCCGCATTCCCAACATTCTGAAGAAAAGTTATGATTCTGTTATATACAGGAATAAAAAGTCCATTTTTCCATTGATTTTAATGTAAACACTATATTATTGCTTTTACTATATCTCAATTTCTATTAAAGCTGCAGCCATGCCATTTTGAACAAGATAGGAGTACCTCATTCCCTACATTCTTGCAAAAATTTACAGTTTGATGTATTATAGGAGTGGAAATGTCACACAAAGTGTGTTTTCTCATTGATTTCAATGTAAAAACCATTTTTCTTTTACCTGTATCTCAAATTCTTTTAGAGCTACAGCCATGACGTTTTTTTACCAGATTTGAGTACCTCATTCCCTACATTCTCAGAAAAATTTACAGTTCTATGTTGCATAGGAGAAAAAATATCACACAAAGTGTGTTTTTCAATTGATTTCAAGGTGAAAACAATTTGCTTCTTGCTATATCTTAATTTCTATTAAAGCTACAGCCATGCAGTTTTGCACATTATTGCGGTACCACATTCCCAAAATTCCGGATAAAAGTTATGATTCTATTATCTATTGGAAAGAAAATATCGCATAAAGTGTGTTTTTCCATTGAATTCAATGAAAAAACTCTAATATTCTTTTTGCTATATCTCAATTTCTATTCGAGCTACAGTCATCCTGTTTTGCACATAATTAGAGTGCCACATTCCCAACATTCAAGAAAACAGTTATGATTCTATTATGCATATGAAAGCAAATATTGTACAAAGTGTGTTTTCTCATTGATTTAACTATTAAAACTCAATTTTTCTTTTCACAGCTTCTCATAATCTATTAATACTACAGCTATGCCATTTTGCACATGAGTGGATTACCCCATTACCTAAATTCTCACAAAAATTTACAGTACTATGTTAAACAGGAATGAACATATCACACAAACTGTTTTTTCCTATTGGTTTCAATGTAAAAACTCCATTTCTCTTTTTGATATATCTCAATTCCTGTTGTAGCTACAGCCATGCCATTTTGCACATGATTGCAGTGCCTCATTATGAAAATTCTCACAAAAATTTACAGCAGTGAAATATCGCACAAAGTGTGATTTGAAATTTATTTAAATGTAAAATTTTAAATGTAATTTGGTTTAATAAATTTTAGTTAAATAAATTTTAAAATGTCATTTAGTTCCATTATTATTCATGCAGTTTTGCACGTGATTGAAGTACCTCATTTCCTACGTTCTCACAAATATTTACAGTTCTATGTTCTATAGAAGAGAAAAAATCAGAGAAAGTGTGTTTTTCAATTGATTTCAATGTAAAAACTCCGTTTTTCTTTTTGATATATCTCAATATCTATTAAAGCTACAGCCATGACGTTTTGCACATTATTGGGGTACCACATTCCCAACATTCTGGATAAAAGATATGATTCTATTATGCATAGGAAAGAAATTATCCTCAAAGTGTGTTTTCCATTGATTCGAATGTAAAAACTCCATTTTCCTTTTTGCTATATCTCAATTTCTATTAGAGCTACAGCAATGCCGTTTTGCATATATTTGAGTACCACATTCAAAACATTCAGGATAATGGTTATGATTCTATTATGTATATGAAAGAAAATATTGCACAAAGTGTGTTTTCCTATTGATTTCAATTGTAAAACTCCATTTTTCTTTATGCTATATCTCAATTTCTGTTTTGGCTACAGCCATGCCGTTTTGCACATGATTGGAGTACCTCATTCCCTACATTCTCTCAAAAATTTACAGTTCTATGTTGTATAGGAGAGAACATATCGCACACACTGTGTTTTCCCGTTGATGTTAATTTGAAAACTCCATTTTTCTTTTTGCTATACATCAATTTCTTTTAAAGCTACAGCCATGCCGATTTGCGCATTATTGGAGAACCTCACTCACTTTATTCTTGCTAAACTCTGCTCTTTTATTTGTTATAGGGAAGATAATGTCGCACAAAGTGTTTTCCCATTGATTAAAATGTAAAAACTCTATTTTTCGTTTTAGTACATCTCATTTTCTATTTAAGCTACAGCCATGCCGTTTTGCACATGATTCGAATACCTCATTTCGAACATTTTTGCAAAAATTTACAGTTCTGTGTTGTTTAGGAAAGGTTTGCGAGGTTGCGCTTATGTACTGTGCGGCTGATTTTTTGCTGTCATTAATTTTTGCAATTTTAGCACCAATTTGGATTGTTTTCCAGCCTTGGGATTATACCCGCCTGTTTTTCAAGGCATAGAACCCAAAGTTTCAGGGTCAACGTAGGGCCTCAGGTTTTGAGAGCTTTTTGGGAGGTGGACAACTTGCTGTGGGGTTCGGCCTAAGCCTAACCTCGTGGCATTATCTGCTGATCATGTTGGGCAGCATCGTCTGCAACCATGTGAGGATCAATCACCAACACTGAGTGGCAGAACTTTTCATATATATATTGAAATATAATTAAAAATATACTATAATTTAGTTACATTATTATTTCTATCCCATTTCAATTTTGAAAATTATATTTAGTTTAGTTACATTATTATTCTTATCCCAATTCATTTTGAATTTTATATAAATTAGTTACATTATTATTCTTATGCTAATTCATTTTGAAAATTATATTTAATTTAGTCATCATTTCTTATTTATTTAGTGTGGTTTGTTGTAATGGGATAAAGGATGAAAAATCCACATGTCACCAGATCAGTAATGGGGGTCTGAAGCCCAAACAAATGGCAATGTTATACTGGTGGGCTCTAGGCCAGCGCCAACAGCAGCCCACAATGTCACAGGGTAGGGACGTTGGACCCTGTGGCAGGTAACACACCAAGTGTCCTCTGTGGAATAGGCTGGAATCCCCCATTGCAAGCAGCGCCAACATTCCTGTGTGTTCCAGGCGCCCAGCTGGGGTGACATTGGCCAGGGTGCGTTCGGGAAACATAGGGGCAAACATTAGACTAGGAACATAGAATGTGGGGACCCTTAGTGGCAAGACAGGGGAATTGGTCAATATCCTTAGGAGAAGGAGGATCGAGGTGACTTTCCTTCAAGAAACCTGATGGAAGTGGAATAGGTCAAGAGCCCTGGGGGAGTGATACAAACTAATATACCAAGCTAGTGAAGGGGGACAGAATGTGGTGGGCATAGTATTAGATAGGGAACTGCAGCAAGGGGTTACCCTTGTGAAACGCATCAACAGCAGGTTACTGTTGGTAACAGTGATTTTGTTTGGTGTAATGCCCCACTCATTAGTGCATATGCCCCCAGGCAGTTCTTGATGTAGCCACAAACGTGGACTTCTGGACAGAGTTTGAGGATTTAGTACACTCACTAAAGGCTGAGGTAGGCCAAGGTACAGGGAAAGAGTGCTTAGTTGTTGGTGGGGACTTTAATGGCCATGTCGGCAAAGAAAGCTAGGCTTATGGGGAGGTACATGGTGGATAGGGTTATGGAACAGTTAGCTCAGAACGGCAGCACATGCTTGACACAGCAAACGTGCAAGACCTTGCTTTGGCTAATACATGGTTAAGGAAGAGGGACAAGCACTTAATCACATTCCTTCACCACAAGGGATGTCACAGATAGATTTCTTTATGGTTAGAGGGCGGCATAGAACAGAGGTTTGTGATTGCTGGGCACTCCCTAGTGAAAATTTCCAAACAGAAAGTAGCCATAGCACGGCAGGCAAATTACATTATTGGAAGGGAACACAGGTCATCAGGTGGTGGAAGCTGCCCACTAAGTCAGAAGAATTTACACAAGCAGTGAATAAGCTGGTAAACTGGGACTGGGAAAGGACAGCAGATGCCATGTAGGACAGCGTTGCCAGAAATATTAGAACCTGTGGGAAAGACATTTTGGGGCAGGGGGAGTAGGAGGCACAGTCCAGGGTAACAGACAGACAAGGATGTGAAACTAGGAGGTAGAAGCCACCATCAAGCAGAAGAAGGCTGCATTTCACAGGTGGCAGCAGATAGGGGGCCAGGAATCTAAGACCCAATATAGGCAGGCCAAGACATCTGCCAAGAGGGCCATTGCCCTGGCAAAACACCAGAAGTATAATGCAATTTATGAGCAGTTAGGGTCAAAGGAAGGGGAGAAAGAAATTTTCAAACTGGCCAAGTATAGGGATAAAGCAGCTGAAGATATACCCTGACCCATGTCGGTGAAGGATGGTGAAGGTAGGGTCCTGCTCTCCCCACCGGAGGAAAAGGGAAGTTGGGAGGAATACTTCGAAAACCTCTTGAATGCTGGGGTGAGGGATGAGGAACCTGCCACCTATTCTGCATCAGTTGGGGTGGTGGACTGTGTAAAAGAGGAGGAAATAGACTGAGTACTTAGGAAGATTAAAGGGCAAAAAGCCATAGGCCTAGACAGAATCCCCATTCAAGTGTGGCATAGCCTAATGGACGATAGCAACCAAGTTGCTAGGAAAACTTTTCAGTAGGATAGCTGCTGGAGACAGAATGCCATCAGAATGGAATGAGAGCTGGATAGTACCAGTATTCAAAGGCAAAGGGGATGTCCAG
>JAAFCE010009127.1:1525187-1536392 GCA_013389805.1 Trigoniulus corallinus
TTCCAGGTGTGTTTCCTAACTATCCCCTTTATTAAAATTTCTACCATGAGCAACTTATAACCACTCTCCTTCTGAAAATCCTCATAAGGTAGTGCCCAGCAGTCTTGGATCTGTACCCTACGTTGCTTCCAATCCACAAAAAGTCTATTTGGGATGTCCCCTGTGGTGATTGGAAAGTGATTAGGTGCTTTTCCCTGTTACTGAACCATGTATTTGCCAATGCAAAGCAGTGTGCTCTTGTTGTTTCAAGGACATTCTGCCCCTTGGTGTTGATTGTCTCATACCCCCTTCCTTCATGTACTTCCTCATATCCCAGGCCTTTCTTACTCACATGTGCATTAAAGTCTCCCCCAATAATAAGTCACTCATTTCTTTAGCCCTGTCCAATTGTGCTATTTACTGACTGAACCACCTCATCAAAGTCGTTACAAAACTCTGCTTTCGTTTTGTCCCACAGGCATGCTTGGGGGCATATGCACTAATGAGGCAGGGCCCAATACCCTGTATGTAACTGTAATTAACATTATACTACTACTCACTCTCTTAACTGAAGTGATCCCCTGCTGTAAATAATTACTAATTAAATACCCTCCCCATGTTGCCCATCTTTGCTACTTGTGTAAATCAGTTTGTATGCCTCACCAAGAGCCCTTGACCTGTTTTCCTTTTACCTTGTCTTTTGGAGGAATGCAGTTAGGGTTGCAACTAGTTCCTAAGTTTTCCCTGAGAGGGTCCCCACTATCCACATCACAAATCGAAGTCTAAACCCATTAATTGATCCATTGGCTCTGACTGGGGTACCGCAGTCAGATGCCTAGAACCTGCAGTACTGGTGGCAGAGCTACCTGTGAAGGGGTGCTGTACAACCCCACAGGAGACACTCATTAGGTATCTAATCATCCCCAAGTTAGTTGAGATCTCACACTCACCTGGCATTCTACCCTTCACACCTTACACTTAATCAAACAACTTACATGCTAATGCTAATAATAATTTATAAAAATAATAAACACAATGAAAAAATAAATAAGCCCTTAAGTTAGTTTGAAAACCGTCCCAGTCAGAAGTGGAAAAAGAAAGAAGGAAGGAAAGAAATAAACAACAAACAGCCCAGCAAAGTGGTTGGTGGCTGCCTGGATGACTGCTTGCCTGCAGAGACAGACGATGCACTGCTCTGAAAAGAACGATGGGTGATGTGATGTCGTCGATAGGCTTATTATTGCCTGCAACTCTCAAAAAACACCTCCAAATTTTGCTTCTGTTTTAGACCCCACTTTCGCCTTTCTACATTTTGTTATCTGGCTGTTCTAACTTGCAAAGGGAATTTGTCTAATTCTTCTTCGGTTGGTATTTCCTTTCAAAAATGCTAATTTTGACTCTCAAGCAAAAAGAAGCCTGCCACCGTCATGTGACTCCTAGTGGGCTGCCAATGGCTGTAGCTTTAATAGAAATTGAGATATAGCAAAAAGCGAATGGAAGTTTCACATTGAAATAAATGAGAAAACACTTTGTGCTACATTTTCTCTCCTATACAACATGGAACTGTAAATTTTTCAACAATGTGAGAAACAAGGTACTGCAATAATGTTTAAAATGGCATGACTGTAGTTTGAATAGAAATTGAGATATCCAAAAAAGAAAAATGTAATTTTGACACTCTAATGAATGAGAAAACACACTTTGTGTGATATTTTCTCTCCTATGCAATGTAGAACTGTAAATTTAAATGAGAATGAAGGGAATGGGGTACTCCAATAGTGTGCAAAACACCATGGCGGTAGCTTTAATAGAACATGCAATATATGAAAAAGAAAAATTTAGACTTTTACATTGAAATCTCACTTGTACAACATAAAACTGTAAATTTTTGCAAGAAAGTAGGGAATGAATAACTCCAATTATGTGTAAAACGTCATGGATGTATCTTTAATGCAAATTTAGAAATAGCAAAAGGAAATATGGAGTTTTTAAATTAAAATCATTAAGAAAAAAAAATTTGTGTGATATTTTTTCTCCTGTAATACATAGAACTGTAAATTTTTGCAAGAATGTAGGGAGTGAAGTTCTACAATCATGTGTAAAACGAAATGCCTGTAGCTTTAATCGAAATTGTGACATAGCTAAAAGAAAAATGGAGTTTTAACATTGCAATCAATGGGAAATCACCCTTTATTCGATATTTCCCTCCTACACGTAATAGAACCATAACTTTCATTCAGAATGTTGAGAATGTAGTACTCCAATAATGTGCAAAACGCAAGGCTGTAGATTTAACAGAAATTGAGATATAGCAAAAAGAAAAATGTAGTTTTTACTTTAAAATCCATGGGAAAACAAACTTTGTGTTATATTTTCTTGTCTATACAACATAGAACTGTAAATTTTTGTGAGTAGGTAGGGAATGAGGTACTCTAATCATTTGAAACACAGCACAGCTGTAGCTTGAATAGAAATTGAGATATAGCAAAAAGAAAAATCGAGTTTTTACATTGAAATCAATGGGAATACACACTTTGTGTGATATTTTCTCTCCTATTAAAGATAGAGCTGTAAATTTTTGTGAGAATGCAGGGAATGAGGTACTCTAATCATGTGCAAAATAGCATTCCTGTAGCTTTAATAGAAATTCAGATATAGCAAAACGAAAAATAGATTTTACATTGAAATCAATGGGAAAAATCACTTGGTGCAAAATTTTTTCTCCTATGTAACCTAGAATTTTTGTGAGAATGTAGGGAAATAGGGAAAATTGTAGGGAAAATCACAAATTATAATTTTCTCTCATCTACAAGACAGAAGTGTAAATTTTAGTGACAATGTTTGGAATGAGGTAATCCAGTCCTGTGCAAAACGAAATGGCTGTAGCTTTAAAAGAAATTGAGATACATCAAAAAGAAAAAAATGAAGTTTTTCCACTGAAATCAATGGAAAATCGTACTTTGTGCATTTTGTCTCCTATGGATGATAGAACTGTAAATTTTGGCTAGAATGTAGGGAATATGGAACTCCAATCATGTGCAAAATGGCATGGCTGCATCTTTACTAGAAATTGAGATATACCAATAACAAAAATGGAGTTTTTACATTGAAATCAATTGAAAGACACACATTGTACGAAAAATTCTCTCCCATAATTAAGAGAACTGTAAATATTTTCTACAATGAAGGGAATAAGGTTCTGCAATCATGTGTAAAGCGGCATAGCTGTAGCTTTATTAGAAATTGAGATAAAGCAAAAATAAAAATGGCGTTTTTATATTAAAATCAATGGGAAAACACACTTTGTGTGGCTTTTTCTTTCCTATCCATACTAGAATCATGAGATTTACCCAGAATGTTAGGAATATCGTAGTCCAATCATCGGAAAAACGGCATGAATATCACTTTAATAGAAATTGAGATATAGATAAATGAAAAATGGCGTTTTTAGAAATAAATAAATGGGAAAACACACTGTGTGATATTTACTCTCCTATTCAACATAGAAAAGTAAATTTTTGCAGGAAGGAAGGGAATGAGGTACTCCAATCATGTGAAAAACGGAATGACTGGAGCTGTAAGACAAATTGAGATATACCCAAAATAAAAATGGTGTTTTTACATGGAAATCAATGCAAAAACACACTTTGTGTGATACTTTCGCTTCTATACAACACAGAACTGTAAATTTTTGTAAAATATCAGTTAATGAGATACTCCAATCATATGCCAAACGGCATGGCTGTAACTTTTATAGAAAATCAGTACTAGCAAAAAGAAAAATGAAGTTTTTTAACTAAAATTATTGAAAAAACACACTTTGTGTGTTATTCTCTCTCCTATACAATATAGAACTGTAAATTTTTTTGAAAGTTAAGGGAATGAGGTTCTCTAATCATGTGCAAAACGGCATGGCTGTAGCTTTAATAGAAATTTAGATATACGAAAAAGAAATATGAAGTTTTTTTATTAAAATAAGTGGGAAATCACACTTTGTGCTTTTTGTTTCTTCTACATGATAGAACTGCAAATTTTTACAAAACTGTAGGGAATAAGGTACTCCAATCATCTGCAACCCGTCATGGCTGTAGCTTTAATAGAAATTGAGATATACTGCAAAGAAAAATGAAGTTTTACTATTAAAATCTATAGGAAAACAAACTTTAAACCATATTTTCTTTCCTATACATAATAGAATCATAACTTTTATCCAGAATGTTGGGCATGTGGTACTAAATAAGAAAACACACTTTGGGCAATATTTTCTGTTCTATTCAGCATAGAACTGTAAATTGTTGCAAGAATGTAGAGAATGTAGCACTCCTATCATGTGCAATATGGCATGGTTGCAGCTCTAATAGAAATTTAGATATAGCAAAAAGAAATTTGAAGTTTTTTTATTGAAATCAATGGAAAAACACACTTTGTGCATATTGTCTCCTATACATGATAGAACTGCCTTTTTGGCCAGAATGTAGGGAATGTGGTGCTCCAATCATGTGGAAAGTGGCATGGCTGTAGCACTAAAGGAATAGGAGATATAGTAGCAAAAAGAAAAATGAAGTTTTATCATTAAAATCAATTGAAAACGCATTTTGTGCATTTTGTTTCTTCTACATGATAGAACTGCAAATTTTTGCGAGAATATAGGGAATAAGGTACTTCAATTATGTGCAAAACGGCATGGCTGTAGCTTTAATAGAAATTGAGATATACTGAAAAGAAGAAGGGTGGTTTTACATTTAAATCAATAGGAAAAAAACACTTTTAGTGATACTTTCTCTCCTATACAACATAGGGCTGTAAATTTTTGTGATAATGTAGGGAATGATGCCCTCCAATTATGTGCAAAAGAGCAAGGTTGTAGCTTTAATTGAGATTGATATATTGAAAAAGAAAAATTAAGTTTTTACATTAAAATCAATGGAAAAACACACTTTGTGTGATACATTCTCTCCTATACAAGACAGAACTGTAAATTTTTGCAAGAATCTAGGGAATTAGGTACTCCAATAATGTGCAAAACGGCATGTCTGCAGCTTTAATAGAAATTCCGATGTAGCAAAATGAAAAATGGAGGTTTTAAATTGAAATCCATGGAAAAGCACACTTTGTTCGATATATCCTCTATTATAAAAATAGAACTGTAGATTTTTGAAGAATTTAGGGAATGAAGTACAAGAATGATGTGCAAAACGGTATTTTATAGCTTTCTATAGAAATTGAGATATAGCATAAAGAAAAATTGAGATTTTACATTGAATTTAGCGGAAAGCACACTTTGGGCTTTATTTTCCCTTGTATACAACATAACACTGTAAAGAATGAGGTACTCCAATCATGTGCAAAATGGCTGGGCTGCAGCTTTAGTAGTAATTGAGATATAGCAAGAAGAAAAATGGAGTTTTTAAATTGCAATCAATGGGAAAAAACCCTTTGTGCGATATTTTCTCTCCTATACAACATTAAACTGTAAATTTTCATGAAAATGTAGGAAATGAGGTACTGAAGTTAGGTTCAAAGCGGCATGCCTGAACATTGAAATAAATTAGGAAACACACTTTGTGTGATATTTTTTCTTCTATACAACATAGAACTGTTACATTTGGCGTTAATTAGGGAATCAGGTACTCCAATCAGGTGCAAAATGGCATGGCTGCAGCTATAACAGAAATCTAGATACAGAAAAAAAGGAAAATTCAGCTTTTATATTTAAATTAATGGGAAACCACACTTTGTGCGATATTTTCTTTCCCATACATAATAGGACCACAAATTTTGGACAACATGTAGAGAATGTTATACTCCAATGATGTGCAAAACGGAGTTTTTACATTAAAATCAATGGGAAAAATCACATTGTGTGATACTTTCTCTCCTGCAAAACTTAGAACTGTAAAATTTTTGCAAGAATATAGGGAATGAGGTACTCCAATGATGTGCAAAACGGCATGGCTGTGCCTTTTATAGAAATTAACAAATGGCAAAAAGAAAAATGGAGTTTTTAAATTTAAATCAATGGGAAAACACACTTTGTGTGGTATTTTCTTTTCTATACATTATAAAATAATAACTTGTATTGAGAATTTACTGAATGTACTACTCCAATCATGTGCAAATCGGCATGGCTGTTCAAATCATTGGGAAATCATACTCTGTTCGATATTTTCTATCCTATACACAACAGAATCATAAATTTTATGCAGAATTTAGGGAATTTGATGATAGCAAAAAACAAAAATGTAGTTTTTACATTGAAATGCGATATTTCCCTTCCTATTCAACATTGAACTGTAAATTTTAGCGAGAATGTAGGGAATGAGGTACTCCAATAATGTGCAAAATGTCATGGCGAAGGGCTTTAAAAGAAATTGAGATATAGCATATAGAATAATGGATATTTTTTTATAAAAATCAAAGGTTAAACACACTTTCTGTGATATTTTCTCTTCTATATAACATAGAACTGTAAATTTTTCTGAGAATTTTTTGGATAAGATACTCCAGTAATGTGCAAAATGGCATGGCTTGAGCTTTAATAGAAATTGAGATATAGCAAAAATAAAAAATGGACCTTTTACTTTAAAATAAATGGAAAAATACACTTTGTGCAATATTTTCTTACCTATACAAAATAGAATCATAACTTTTATCCAGAATGTTGATAATATGGTAATCCAATCATGTGCAATACGCCTTGGATTAAGCTTGAATCAAAATTGAGTTATAGTAAAAGGAAAAATGGAGTTTTTACATGGAAATGATTAGGAAATCACACTTTGTGCGATATTTTCTATCCTAAATAACATAGAACTTAAAATTTTACCGATAATGTAGGGTAAGATATACTCCAATCATGTGCAAAACGGCATGGCATCACATTCAATAGAAATTGAGATATAGTAAAAAGAAATATGCAGTTTTTAAATGGAAATCAATAGAAAAACACACTTTGTGCAATATTTTCTTACCTATACAACATAGAACTCTAAATTTTTGATTGAATGTAGGGAATGAGGTACTCCAATTATGTGCAAAATGGCGTGGCTGTATCTTTAATAGAAATCGAGATATAGTAAAATGTAAAACACACTGGGAAAACACACTTTGTGCTTAATTTTCTTTCCTATAAATAAAAAAATCACAAATTTTTGACAGAATGTAGGGAATGTGGTACTCTAATAATGTGCAAATCGGCGTGGCTGTAGTATAGTAGAATTTGAGATATAGCAAAATAAACAATTGAGTTTTTGTATGAAATTAATTGAAATACACACTTACTGCGATATTTTCTTTCCTGTATATCATAGAACTGTAAATTTTTTTCCAGAATGTAGGAAATGTGATACTCCAATCATGAGCAAAACGTCATGGGTGTTCCATTGAAATCAATGGGAAACCACACTTTTTGCAATATTTTCTCTCCTATACATAATAAAACAGTAAATTTTTTCTGGAATGTTGGGAATGTGGTACTCCAATTATGTGCAAAATAGCATGCCTGTAGCTTTAATAGAATTTAAGCTATTGCAACCAGAAAAATAGAGATCTTCTATCGATGTCAATAGCAAAACATACTTCATGTGATATTTTATCTCCTGTACATCATAGAACTGAGAATTTTTGCCAGAACGTAGGTAATGTGGTAATCCAATCATATTCAAAACGGCATGGCTGTAACTTGAATAGAAATTGAGACAACGCAAAAAGAAAAATAAAGTTTTTCTATTGAAATCAATGGTGATATTTTCTTTCTGATATATAATAAACTGCTAATTTCTTTCCTGAATGTTGGGAGAGGGGAACTCCAATCATCAGCAACACATTATGGCTGTCGATTTAATGGAAATTGAGATATAGCAAAATGAAAATTGAATTTATTACATTGAAACAAAAAACCCACTTTTTGCAATATTCTCTTCCCTATATAAAAAAGAGCTCTAATTTTTAGCCAGAATGTTTTGGATGTGGACCTGCAATCATGTGCAAATCTTAATATATGTAGCTTTAATAGAAATTGAGATATAGCAAAATGAAAAATAAACTTCTTTCCATTGAAATTAATTGGAAAACGCTCTTTTTGCATTTTCCCTGATATGCATGACAGAACTGTAAATTATAGCCAGATAGTAGGGAATGTGGTACTCCAATGATTTGCAAAATAGCGTGGCTGTAGCTTTAATAGAAATTTAAATATTATGAAGTTTTTCCATTCAATTCAAACAGAAAACATACATTGTGCGATATTTTCCCTCCTATGTAAAATAGAACTGTAAATTTTCACCCGAAATTTGGGAATGTTGTTCTCCAATCTGTTAGAAAACGGCATGGCTGTAGCTTTAATAGAAATTGAGATAAAGCAGTAAGAAACCTTTTGTGATATAATCTCTCCTATACATGATAGAAATCTAAATTTTGGCTGAAATGTATGGAATGTGGTACTCCAATCATGTGAAAAGCGGCATGGCTGCAGCTTTAATAGAAATTGAGATATTGGAAAAAGAAAAATGAAGTGTTTCTATTGAGATTTATAGGAAAATACACCTAGAGCGATATTTTTTCTCCTATATATAATAGAACCATAAATTTCTCCAGAATCTAATCAACATGATACTCGAATCATCTGCAAAACGGCATGACGGTAGCTTTAATAAAAATTGAGACATAGAAAAAGAAAAATTACGTTTTTCTATTGAAATCAAATAGAAAACGCACGTTGTGTGATATTTTCTCTCCAATACATAATAGAACCGTCAATTATTGCAAGAATGCCAGGAATGTGGTACTCCAATTATGTGCAAAATGGCATGGCTGCAGAATTAACAGAAATTGAGATATAGCAAACAAAAAGTGAAGTTTTTTCATTGAAATAAATGAGAAAACACACTTTGCACGATATATTCTTTCATATTCGTCATACAATTGTAAATTTTTCCCAGAATTTAGTTAATGTGGAACTCTATTTCTGTGTAAAAAACGGCATGGCTGGAGCTTTATTAGAAATTCAGATTTTGTAGAAAAATCATGAAGTGTTTCCATGGAATTCAATGGGAAAACACACTTTGGGGGATATTTTCTCTCCTAGACATGACAGAACTGTAAATTTTGTCAAGAATGTAAGGAATCTGGTAATTCAATCATGTGCAAAACAGCATGGTTGTAGCTTATAAGGAAATTGATATAGGAAAAAGGAAAATGAAGTTTTTCCATTTAAATCAATGGGAAAACACACATCGTGTGGTATTTTCTCTCCTATCCATCATAGAAATGTACATTTTACCACAATGTAGGGAATGTGATACTCCACCCATGTGGAACACAGCATGGCTGTAGCTATAACAGAAATTGAGATATTGCAAAAGAAATGAAGTTTTTTAATTAAAAATTGTTGGCAAAAATACTTTTTTGCATTATTTTCTCTGCTATAGAAGATAGAACGGAAAATTTTCTCCAGAATGTAAGCAATGCGGTACACCAATCATTGTCATTACACATGTTATACATTATGCTACAGGAAAGTGGCATAGGTGTAGCTATGATGGAGATTAAAAAAAGTAAAACAAATTCCCCAAACGTAAACATGAAGACAAAAGGCTAAACATTTCAAGGAATAGAAATCTCCCTTATTACATTTCTCTTTCTACATTTCTCCACTACTTTTACACAATCAACGATGTATTTGAATGACTGCCAATAGATTAGCATATCAGGATTTCAAATTAATAAAAAGCTTTAAACCTGTATCTTGAATGTGACAAAAAGAATATTTAAAAAACATTATGTTTTTCACCAAAAATCATGTAAAATGTGAAATTTTGCTTGCATTTCACAACTGTACATCATAGACTGTTATAGCTGCTTGGTTTATTCCTTACCTCACTATCATTACATGGCATATCAAACCAAAGCTCTGCACCTTCTCATACAGGCCAAATGTAATATTTTTCAATTTCCAGCACCTTTAGTCAATTGCTATCATTTTTAAATTTCACTACTTTTTTCAATGCAGTGCAATATTATTAGGAAGTTTCCAACCACCTGCTTTAGTAGGTAGTGTGAAATTTCAAAAAATCATGTGAGAATTATCTTTTTTCTTGATTTTTAGAAGGCTAAATCCCTTCTAGAATGCTTAAAATCTCAAAGTACATGCTTATTAAAAGCGGTGTTGTTATTACTTCAACACAAACAAACTGCAAGAAACATTTCCCATTCATAGACATTGAGAGAAATGGTGAGGCTTTTAAATTTTTAGAACTTATAATCGTTTCAAACGTTTTCTTTTCGATCTCTCCACTGCTAAAAATACAATGTGTTACTGTTTTTTGTTGTTGATGAAAAGTTTGAAATTTCAGATTATCAGAGTTTCAAACATATTGATTAAACACAAAGTGAGATTTTTGGAACTAAGGTTTTTTCTGTTTTGAAACCCATATAAAAATTAACATTTCATAAAAATTTTAACTGCTGTGCAACAGAGTGTGCTAACTTATTGCCAGAATGAATAGCAAGCAATATTCCACACAGTTTCACAGTGTGTGGCATAAATAGAATTTTAAAAGCTGTCAAATGCAATTCCTATACTTGCTCATTCAAGCAAAATGGGATATTTTTCAATTTCCATTGCTTTTAGTCTTTGCACTCATTTTGCTGCATTTCTTCACTTCTATCAACACGATGCATCTAAATATTTCACAGTAGGGAAATATCCCAGCATTTAACATTTTTAGTAATTTTCAAACTTATATCCTTTTCACAAAGTAGTAATTTAAAAAAGAAGATGCATTTTACCATTAAACCCATGGGAAAAGTGATATATCTAACTCACATTTCTCTCTCCTGTACATTGCACTTCATTTGCATCATTGCACTACATCATGCAACGACAATATCATTTATTCCCAATCAAATTGTTTGGAACACTTCACCAATAATTGGATGAATAGTAGGAAACACCTCACTCATTGCATAAAAGGGAAAATTTTCAACTTACAAATGACTTTGTACTGCACTGCTGATCTAAGCCTTCAATGACATTCCAATAAAGTTAAATTCCATGAAAATAGTGAAAATCGTTTGCTGGTACAGGTAGTCATTGACTTACAACCTTTGTATCTTAGGAGTGTTTAACTTTCTTAACAGTTTCGTCAGCTGGCATTGGTAAGCTGACGACCCATAACCAAACAGCAGTGATATAAATAAATAGTTGTAATTTGGTATTACATTCAT